>WSFP011347610.1:0-35907 GCA_009831015.1 Picea engelmannii
AACGTCACATAACTCCTCACGGTTAGAGAGTTATAGCCATGAGAAGTTGGAGACCCCGGGTTTGGGTAATGGACCCAAGTTTGTTTGATGGATAATGGTATGAGTTATGATATATTTTCAAATAATACTATTCTATATGGATATTACATGTCGTTCAATTTCTGGTTGTATGTGGAATGTCACATAACTCCTCGTGGCTTGAGAGTTATGGCCTTACGAAGTTGGAGGACCATCATATGTCATCTAGAAGCCCCAAAAGGTCAAACTAATCAAAGTGGTTTAAGATATTTTAAAAGGTAAATAATAAAGTGAAGTAATGAGTGTATTATAATTAAAAGTGAATAAAAAATAAATTATTTCAATAATAAATTTAATAGAGAAATTCAAAGTGGATTAACCCTAAAATAAAGAAAGTGGGGCCAAGTGACCTAGAAGATGTTTTTAAAGAAGCTACTTGGAGAGTATAAATAAGAAGAAAGGCTCTCTCATTTTAATCACACTTGAGAATATTGAATATCTATAGGTGTCTGAGGTAACCAAGGATATCTAAGCCTAAATTCTGAGGGAAGGTGAAGAAAATAAGGCCGAAATGAAAGTAAGGATAAATTATTTTGATGGTGCTTTCTAAGGTATAGTATTTACAGGTCATCTCACCATTTTTGTTATAACGTCTTTTGTATAATGATTTAGACTGTGAAATTTCTATTCCATTGAGAAAACATATCCAAGTATCTGTGGTAAAAAATTAATCTTGTGGGTCATTGTATTTTGGGACTTACACTCCGTGGAAAATAGGGTTTGTGGTTAGTCCTGAAACTAGTAAAAAATAGGTGTTTCGGGTAAAATCGTCATAACTTCTTCATAACAAATCCAAATTCTGTGAAACCAAATGTGTTGGTTAGGGTACAGTATTTAGTATCATATGAAATATTTTTATATAAATTCAACAAATATTCTGTGAGGGACATGCTCTACAAGGTCGCTCTCTAGAATAAGCTAGAATTCAGCAAGGTATGCCATTTTTGCTATAACTCCTTTTCTGAGAGGTTCCAAGTAGTGAAACATGGAGGAATTTCATAAAACACACTAAAGAACATTGTGTATTAGTTTTAGATCTTTATACATTACAGGTACAAATTTATGATTACTTCAAGTTAGGGTTGTTGACTAATCCAAAACTAGGCATGTGAGACTAAAGAAAAGTTTGATGAAAATGTTAGTCTCTTGTTGTTAAAGATAAGGAAGGTTTGTAGGAATGTGATCATATACACCAGATATATTACAGAGCTACAACTCAGATTTGGATGACGAAATTCATGAGGGATTTTGGTTTAGGTACATGTTGAGTACATGGTTGAGACAAGTAGTTGATGAGTTGGCACATACATAAGGTGTATAGTTGATGATGTTGGTACATATTGATGATTCATAGTTGATGAGTAGTTGACACATCATTGGTACATACTTGGTACATGGTTGGATGCACTTGTTTATGGTACAAGTTGATTACAAGTTGTTTGGTACAGGTTGGTGCATGGTTGATGCACTTGTTTATGGTACATGTTGATTACAGGTTGAGGTACAGGTTGATGCAAGGTTGATCCATGGTTCAGATTTATTGGTACAGGTTTACAACGGTATATCTCACAATGATAGTGTGACAATGGTTCCATCATTCTACTTCTACTTTAGGGCATTTGGACGGGGCAAGGACAGGTGGTTGTAGCCACCTTTCGGTTGTAGTGGGAGAACATAGGGGGTTGTAGCCTCCTTTTGGTTGTAGCCAGAGAATTGGGGCGTTGGAGCTTCCCTCAGCTTGTAACCTAAGAAACTGGGGGGTTGGAGCGTCCTTCCAGTTGCAGCTAGAAAACAAAGGAAGTTGGCACTTCCAATGAATGTAATTATTCAATACATAAAAGAAAAAGCATTCTGTGGTTTTCTCCCGATTTGGGTTTCCACGTAAAACACTGGTGTATTGTGTATGTGTATGTTTGTTCATTTGTTAATTGCTTATTTACTCTGCATTTATTGGATGATAATGCTTCATTGATATAACACTTGGATTATATGGTTAAAAAGGATTAAATTGCTCTATTACTGATTCACCCCCCCTCTCAGTAATCCAACAATTGGTATCAGAGTCAGTTCCTTAAGGAAATAGTTTAACCACTGGAAGGAGATCATGGATTATTCTGAGAATGGAGTACCAATGTTTAATGCTCAGAATGGTTTTAAGTATGAGATTTGGATCATAAGGACGAAAGTATTTTTACAGGCACAGGGACATTATATTTGGCTATCAGTTGTTACAGGATATGATAGTTCAAAAAGGGAAAAGACTGCAGCCAAGAAGGAATTGAGGAAGAATGAAAAAATAGCAATGGATTTCATCTAGGAAGGATTACCTAATCCGATAAGAGAAAAGGTTGGTAAATGTTCATCAGCAAAAGAACTTTGGGGTAAGTTACATGACATATATTCTTCACCCATTACAGATCCAGAAAATGTCAAAGAAGATGCAGATACAAATCAAGAATAATTATGTTCCCCATGTCAAAAAGATTCAGAAGATGAAGAGTACATAATCACCAAAGGTATGTTGTTTTGTGTTAATTGTGAAAAACATGGACATCTTGAAATAGAATGCCATGAAGGAAATGAGACAAGAAAAATAATTGGAAAGGAAGACAATTATGAAGAAGAATTGATTAGTGCTTTAGATGAACTAAGAGAAGAAAATAATTCACTCAAAAAAGAATTGACGAAACAAAAGGAAAGTGTTCACATTTTTTAAGAATCCCAATAGGTCATCGTGAGCTTAATAACTCAGCTAGAAGAAGCCATAAAAACCGAAGAAAAACTTGAATATCAAACGCAGTGTTTGGAAACCAACATAACAACATAGAAGGAAGAAGCAGAAATGAGAGAGAAGATATTGACAGATCATCTTAAGGAAAGAACTAATGATCTAAACCAGCTTGAGGCAGAGTTTGGTCAATAAGAGAAAGGACTTGAAGAAGAAATAATCACATTAAAAATTCATCTTGAAGAAGCGAAAAGAACAGAAGAAGTCATGAAGTCTCGGATAATTAAGAAAGAAGAAGAGGTTGAGAAGTTTGAAGAAGAAGTTGTCACATTGAGAAGTAAAATCGTCAAGTTCAACATGAACATTGAAGAGACAGAAACATCCACATCAATTATAGAGAATGAAGAGATGCACTCTAGGTTGCTAGAAAAGAATAATGAAGAAAATAGAAAGAGTTATGCATAAGTACTCAAAGGAAGGAATCATGGTCAACCAGAATCTAATAAAACTATTAAAGATACATCTTCAAGGGGACCATCCATGTTCAAGCCACAAAGAAGCTTCAATAATGATCGTGATCAGTCCAGACAAAAATTCAGAAGGAATACACCACAAAGAAGATCATTCACTCCTAGGTATGCAAATTTATTTTATGGTTAGTATTTTTATTGTACTAAATTTGGACATAAGGTTGCAGATTGCAGGGATTATAAAAGAAATGTTCAAGCAAGAAGTGTCTATGTGGCCGCACGTAACATTGAGTGTTACAAATGTCATGACTATGGACACATAGCCAGTGATTGTAGAAGCATGATCGATACTTCCATGAAAGAGAATATTGATATCAGATATAAGAAAGTATGCATAAGAAAATAAGAAGAACAAGTGAACAAAGACCATGTACCAGAGATCGCAAGATTGACAATAAAACGAGATGAATAAAATTCTACAGAGAAAAAGAAAGATGTCAGATACAGAAAGGTTTGGAAAATAACTGAAATAAAGGAAGGGAAAGTAAATAAGGAACAAGTTCAAGAAATTGTAATTTCAGACACTATAGTGAAAGATGAATATACAGATAGAAAGAAAGAAGTCAGAGCTGAGAGAGATAATGAATCTACCCATGAAGATGATGATAAATCTACCAATGAGGATGATGATGAATACACATCAGAGAAGGAATTGTTCTAAGCCATCCGACTTAGAGACTCCCAAGTAATATGAATATTAGACAGGGGGAGTATATGCGATAGCTGTTACAGACCAATGAACCATCCTTCAAGCAGCTTGCAAAGTTTGAGAAGACAGATTCAGAGAAATCAGTTAGCAGAAGTATAATTTGATAGTATAATGATAAATGGGTTAGCATTATGGACAGTTGCGCAAGTAAAGTCTTGGACAGTATGGACAAAGATGGATTCGTAAGAACAATTAGTGGGTTTGGATAATATATGATAATGGATGAGAGCATGGATTCATAGATTGGTTCAAAGAGTGGTTCAGAGACAAAGGAACATTATCGTAATGGACAATAATTACACAGGAAATGGCTCAAACAATGCTAATGGATTACAAATTGATAGATATTTTTTGGAAACAAGAAGTGCATACAGTAGTTCACATTCAAAACAGAGTAATGCTCAGAAACAACACTACAAAAAACTCCCTATGACCTATGGAAATGAAGACCAGCAAATGTGAAGCACTTCAGAGTTTTTGGAAGCAAATGCTACATCAAAAGAGAAGATGGCAGATGGGAAAGTTTTTAACTCTCATGTGGACAAAGGAGTACTTGTTGGTTACTCAAGTACAAGGAAAGCATACAAGTGTTACAATCTGAGATTGAACAAAGTTGTGGAAAGCATCAATGTAACAATTGATGAAACAAGCAGACCAGAATCAAAGGAAGAAGAAAACAAATCAATGGAACAACTTTTCAAAGAAGAAGATGAAAAAGAAGAAGAAGAGGAAGATGCAGATGAAGAGAATCTGACAGAAGTAGAAGAGAAAGTTCAACAAGTATCTCCAAAGACACCTAGCAAATGAGTACAGAAGAATCATCCTTCAGATCAACAAAGATGCAGGAGTTGAGACTAGAAGAAAAATCCATTTACTAGAACAAACACACCTAGCACTCTTATCTACAATTGAACCAAATTGTTTTGAAGAAGCCAGCAAGGATGAATTTTGGAATAAGACCATGGATGAAGAATTGGATCAAATAGAGAAAAAAGAAACTTGGGAATTGGTTCAAAGACCAAAGAATAAGAATGTGATCGGCACAAAATGGGTTTTCAGGAATAAATTGAATGAATATAGACAGGTTACAAGGAACAAAGCTAGATTGGTATGTAAAGGATATGCACAGATTGAAGGAAACGACTTTGAAGAGACATTTTCCCCAGTTTCCAGAATGGAAGCAATCTGTTTACTTTTAGCTTATGCATGCTCCAAAAATGTTAAATTATATTAGATGGGTGTAAAATCAACTTTTATGAATGGGGAACTTGAAGAAGAAGTCTACATTGAACAACCAGAAGGGTTTCATTTGTCAGAGAATGCAGACTGTGTATGTAAATTAAAGAAGGCCTTGTATGGTCTAAAATAGGATCCTAGAGCATGGTACTCCAGACTGGATAAGTGTCTGTAGCAGAAAGGGTTCGGAAAAGGAAGTGCAGACATCAACCTCTACATCAAGGTAAGTCAAGGTAATATTTTATTAATTGAAGTTTATGTTGATGATATTATTTTTGGTAGTGATGATGACAGGTTAAGCCAGAAATTTGCAAAAGACATGCAGAATGAATTTGAAATGTTGTTACTTGGAGAACTATCCTTCTTTCTAGTACTTCAAATACATCAAAGCAACCAAGGAATTTTTATTTCTCAAACCAAGTATATCAGAGAAATGCTAAAAAGGTTTGGAATGGAAGATTGCAAACCAGTTATCACTCCCATGCAAACCAGTTGTAAGTTGAGCAAAGATGATGATTCGAAGTCTACATATCAAACGCAATGCAGGTCAATGATTGGCAGCCTACTATATGTGACAGCATCCAAACCAGATGTAATGCAAGCAGTTGGATAGGTGGCACGATTTCAAGAAGCACCAAAGGAATCACATGTATTAGCAATAAAAAGGATTTTTATATATCTCAAAGGAACAAAAGAGTTTGGATTATAGTATCCAAAAGGAAAAGATCTATCACTTATTGCCTACACAGATGCAGATTGGGAAAGTTGTATTGATGACCAATGAAGCACCAGTGGAGTAGTGTTCTACTTATGTGAGTGTTTGGTATCATGGCTAAGCAAGAAACAATCATCGGTATCTCTATCTACAGCCGAGGCAAAGTATATTGTAGCAGGAACATGTTGTACACAGGTTATTTGGATGAAACAAAATTTGACAGATATACATGTTGAGTTTGATGAGCCCATTCCAATATATTGTGATAATACAGGTGCCATCAGTATCTCAAAAAACCTGGTGATGCACTCCAAGGCGAAGCACATTCCAATCAAGTATCACTTTCTATGGGAACATGTTGCAAAAAAGAATATTAGAGTTGAGTACATGGGCACAAAAGAACAACTGGTAGACATCTTTACAAAACCACTTCCATGGGAAGCCTTTGAATATCTTCGCCAAAGACTTGGAGTTATTTCTGCTCCAAAATGAATGATTTTTGAATGCTTTTTGGATGCTTATATTATATGTCTTAGATGTACATGAGGAAGCACCATAAGAGGATAGTTTAGTCAGGGGATCCAACCCGGGATGGAAATATACATTTTCCATTGATGACAAAGGGGGAGAGATTTATCAAATGTAGAGGATAGAGGAAAAATTATCAGATATAGAGGACATAAGCATGGTTCTAGGGGGAGCATGATTGATATGATTTTAGTATTGCATCAGATTGTTTCCATCAATGCCAAAGGGGGAGATTGTTGACTAAGGTTGGTTGTCATTGATGTCAACCCTTGAAGAAAGCCCCGCAGCACAAAGGTTTGGGTAATGGAACCAAGATTTTTTTATGTAAAGATGACTCATTATTGTTTTTTCATGGTTGATAAGAATTAAAGATGGATGAACTCCAAAGTGGTCCCCTTATGGTGAAATTACTCATGGGAAGACACTTTGCGGAGTAAGAGAACCCATGCTTAATTGTGGAATAATGAGATGAAGGACAATGAATTTTACGAGTAAAATATCCTAGATGGATAGTTCTTGGCATTCCATTTCTGGTGGTATGTGGAATGTCACATAACTCCTCACGGTTAGAGAGTTATGGCCATGAGAAGTTGGAAACCCCAGGTTTGGGTAATGGACCCAAATTTGTTTGATGGATAACGGTATGAGTTATGATGTATTTTCAAATAATACTATTCTATATGGATATTTCATGTCATTCCATTTCTTGTGGTATGTGGAACGTCACATAACTCCTCATGGTTTGAGATTTATGGCCTTACGAAGTTGGAGGACCCTCATATGTCATATAGAAGCCCCAAAAGGTCAAACTAGTCAAAGTGGTTTAAGAGATTTTAAAAGGTAAATAATAAAGTGAAGTAATGAGTGTATTATAATTCAAAGTAAATACAAAATAAATTATTTCAATAATAAATTTAATGGAGAAATTAGAAGTGGGTTAACCCTAAAATAAGGAAAGTGGGGCCAAGTGACCTAGAAGATGTTTTTAAGGAAGCTACTTGGAGAGTATAAATAAGAGGCAAGGCTCTCTCATTTTAATCACACCTGAGAATATTGAATATATATAGGTGTCTAAGGTAACCAAGGATATATAAACTGAAATTCTAAGGGAAGGTGAAGAAAAGAAGGCTGAAATGCAAGGAAGGATAAATTATTTTGATGGTGCTTTCTAAGGTATGTTATTTACAGGTCATCTCACCATTTTCGCTATAACTTTTTTTCTATAATGATTTAGACCGTGAAATTGTTATTCCATTGAGAAAACATATCCAAGTATCTGTGGTAAAAAAATTCAGCTTGTGGGTCGTTGTATTTTGGGATTTACACTCCGTGGAAAATCAGGTTTATGTCTGGTCCTGAAACTAGTCAAAAACAGGTGTTTCGGGTAAAAACGTCATAACTTCTTCATAATAGATCCAAATTTAGTGAAAACAAATGTGTTGGTTAGGGTACATTCTATAGTATTTTTTGTAGTATTTTTTGTAATATTTTTAGATCAATTCAACAAGAATTATGTGCGGAGCGTGCTCTACAAGGTCGCTCTCTAGAATAAGCCAAAATTCAACAAATTATGTCATTTTTGCTATAACTCCTTTTCTGAGAGGTTCCAAGTAGTGAAACCTGGATAAATTGCATAAAATAGACTGAAGAACATTGTGTATCATTTTCATATGTTTATACGTTACATGTACAAAGTTATGAATACTTCAAGTTAGGGTTGCTGAATAATCCAAAACTAGGCATGTGAGACTAAAGAAAAGTTTGATAAAAATGCTAGTCTCTTGTTGTTAAAGTTAAGGAAGGTTTGTAGGAATGTGATCATATACACCAGGTCTATTACAGAGCTACAAATCAGATTTGGATGATGAAATTCATGAGGGCTTTTGGTTGAGGTAAATGTTGAGTACATGGTTGAGACAAGTAGTTGATGAGTTGGCACATACATGAGGTGTATAGTTGATGATGTTGGTATATATTGATGAGTCAGAGTTGATGAGTAGTTGACACATGATTGGTACATACTTGGTACATGGTTGGATGCGCTTGTTTATGGTACAAGTTGATTACAAGTTGTTTGGTACAGATTGGTGCATGGTTGATGCACTTGTTTATGGTACAGGTTGATTACAAGTTGAGGTACAGGCTGATGCATGGTTGATGCATGGTTCAGATTTATTGGTATAGGTTTATAGTGGTATATCTCACAGTGATATTGTGACAATGGTTCCATCATTCTACTTCTACTTTAGGGGTGTTGGACGGGGCAAGGACGGGTGGTTATACTGGGAGAACATAGGGGTTGTAGCCTCCTTCTGGTTGTAGCCGAAGAATTGGGGAGTTGGAACTTCCCTCAAGTTGTAGCCTAAAAAACTAGGGGGTTAGAGCCTCCTTCCAGTTGTAGCTAGAAAACAAAGGAATTTGTTGCTTCCAATGAATGTAATTCTTCAAGACATATAATAAAAGGCATTTTGTGGTTTTCTCCCGATTTGGGTTTCCACGTAAAACATTGATGTACTGTGTATGTGTATGTTTGTTCATTTGTTCATTTCTTATCTACTCTGCAATTATTGGATGATAATGCTTCATTGATATAACACTTGGATTATATGGTTAAAAAGGATTAAATTGCTCTATTATTGATTCACCCCCCCTCTCAGTAATCCAACACTAGAAATGGATAAAGTAATCCCCAAGGTAAATAAAATTGACCAGGTAAGCAAGAACTCACCCAACACCAAGGGAAAACAAGCAACAAGTGAGAGAACTTAGCTTGTAGTAGACAAACTATCCCCACATGCCAGAAATCAAGCCTCAAGAAATAAATATGAGTCGGCTTTAAGGAAACTCAACCCTTGGATGAGATAACTATGCCCACTCAGGAAAACTCACCTTACATGGATAAAAATCATCTCACTCAAAAACAATCAACTTCTACACACAAAATCTATTTCCAAATGATGGAAACTTAGCCACACTGAAGCACAAGGAAGAAATATGAAGTGATCTCATCAAAAACTAGCTAGGGTGTATCATTGCAACACCGAAACCAGTAAACAAAGAAGGGTTTCTAAAAATCCTAGTCTCTATTCTCAAGAGCTCTCCAAAAACAATTTATCAAATGAGAAAATGCAAGAATGAGGAAAGACTCCTCATTTTCCCCTTTTAATATTCACTTGTGTATTTTCCTGCTCACTTATTTATTTTATTTTATTAAATTCACTTTAGTGGATCCTTCACTTTATAATTTAAAAGTGACTTTTCGTTATCCTAGGACCCATGTCCCTTGTTTTTCCAATTTAACTTTATAAAGTATTTCCTAGGCAATTCATGTCCCCTTGGTCATTGTCTGCCTTAGCCCATGGGAACTTATTAGGATAGAAAAATTTCTCTTTTATGAATTCTAAGCGGATGGGGAAATTACATTCCTCCCCACCCAAGATTTCTTTTCCACAATCAATTTCAATCTAGGATGTTGGAGCACATGTTCTCCTTCCCAAGTAGCATCCTCAATAGGTAGATCATTCCACTTAACCATGTACTCTTTGATGGTCCTATTCCTCAACTTTCTCTCCCTGACCTCCAAAATTTCCTCTGAAAACAAAGTCAATTTCCCTTCTTCATACAGGGGTGGTAACTCTATAAACATGACGATATGTTTCCCAAATTCCTTCTTGAGACATTATACATGGAAGAAATTATGTATTCTTCATCCCTATGGAAGCTCTAGCTCATATGACACCTCTCCTATATTCCTCGTGAGTATGTAGGGTCCAAAAAGTCTAGGCTTTAATTTTTCTTCCCCCTTCATTTTGAATGATGATTTACTATAAGTTTGAAGGTGTAGGTATACCAAGACTCCTACTTCAAAGATATGCTCCACACTATTACTGTATGCATAGATATTCTGATGATTATGAGCTATTTGCAAATTATCCTTTACGATCCATAGAATATCATGACTCTCCTGAATCCAATCTGTTAGGGTCCTAACCCGCACATAGGTAGAACAATATATTCGGATGTAATAAAGGTCAATATTAATAAGGCCTTGCAATAAAATAGAATAAGTCGAATGTAAGAAGACCTAATAGAATATTTTGCTTCTAGAAGGATCTTCCTCTAGATAATTCTTTTGATAGACATATTTAGTATAAATAGGAGTCGAGGGTATGAGAACCCTAGCTTGGATATTATTGTAATAAAGCTCTACTCGACTGGAGGTTTCCCCCTCAAAGAGGCCCGTGAACATTGCTCTCAAAATCAAAGTGTTATTTATGTTATTATTCTTATATCATTTCAGTGCTATTGTGGTGATTGTTCTGGTTATATTGTTGTTATTCTGCCATTTCTATCATTTTATTTATGTTCCGCATACTTTTTATATTTGGTATATTACAAGTGGTATCAGAGCACTTTCCTCGATAGAAATTGTGGGTAAATTTTTTTTTCAGGGTAGAGACGTATTCTGGCATCTTTAAGCCAAAGAGATATGTCGTTACACGCATAAACCCACAGTTGATGGATTCATACACGCAGGAAATACAAGTGGTACTTAAGCGCACATTTGTTGGCCACCCTTGTAACCCCTATTGGTACTCCTTCGAGTGGTAGCGCATCAGAAAACACTTATGTACGGATCGATGTAGATTACTTGAAGCTCTCTTTAGATAAACCGATCAGTCACCTGACTGCTATAGTGCCACCGAGAACAACACTCGGGAAGATAATCTCTAGTACCTGGGTAGTCAGCTAGTACGACTAAGGGTACGGTCTAGCCTCCTTAGTTAGTGCCCTGAGATATTGGGCCAAGTACTATTGTCGGACCCTGCGCGTATATCAGAGAGCTATAGCACAGGGAAAAACCTTGTTTATAGAACCCTTGAATACATAACCCTTGGGGACAGAAACACGAACAAATTAAAATAGACTAGATCTATTGCCACACAACTGTGTTTGGGTTGCCAAATCACTACACATTTCTTCCTAATTAAGAATTTGGGCATTTCATCACTGCAGTATTCTTTAGAATGGAGTATAACTCTGCAGGTGTAAAAAAGTCTAGAACTTTTTTCACCATTATTTGAGACCTATTCCATTGGATTCATCTCTTCACCTTTATCACATTCATACATATCATTTTTTGGCAAAAATTTTGACCCCACCCGCCCCTTTTCGGTTCTCTTGTCCACATGGCCCATATGCCTAGCCAAGACTTGGAAGCTCACTTAAATACCTTTCAATCTAGTCTCATCGAGACCTAACAAGAAGTGAAACAACTCAGTGCCAACGTTGTCACCATCAATACAACCATGCTATCCTCAATGGAGGAAATCAAACAAGACCTAACCACCCAACTTGAATCTGTCTTTTCGATGCTCTGCACCAAGCTGCATATCCCTACAGATAAACCTTCCTCTGACTCACCTCCACATACTGAAGCTGAACATTCCTCTCATTCCCATAACTTTCAGCACCATCACTTTCAACATGACCTATGCCTTCTGTGGGTGGATGTGACCAAATTTGATGGCTCGTACCCCACTAGTTGGGTAACCCAAATGGAACATCATTTCTCTTTATATGGCACTACAAATGACTTGGCCAAACTCTGATATGGTGTTCTCCATCTAGATCAAGAACGTTGGCAATGGTGGTAATGGAGAAAAACTTTCCATCAAGGGTATATTTATTGGGCACACTTTGTGGTAGAGATTTATGAACGCTTTGACACTGACACCAACCATTTGGGTCGTTTGACAAAGTTCAAACAATCAGGAACAGTGGAAGACTTTATAACTGCCATTGAGCACCTGGATTTTTCAGACATAGGGCATGTCTTATGCCTTTTTCTGAGAGTGTTTTATCAGTGGCCTCAAGGATGAGATTCGGGCCCATGTCCTCATGGACCAGCCTTAGAGTTGGGTGGAGGCTACTAAAATAGCTAAATAAGCACAACAGGTTGTATCTTCTCAAAACTGGAAACCCTCCTTTTTTCCCTCACACTAAACCAATAAATCTCACTACCCCCTCTGCTCCACTAAAGATCCAAAAATTTACCAGGGCTGAAATGGCTGAATGCCAACTCAAAGGAGTTTGTTATAATGGTGATGAAAAATATTTCCCGGGCCCAAAGTGTAAGGAAAAAAATATTTTATGGCCATCTCGGAGGATATTTCGGAAGAGGATGTTGAAACTCCCCTTGTGTCTGATTCACCTGAAACCATTGACATAACCCCTCCCGAAGTAGAACCAGTCATTTCCCTCAATTCCCTCGCTTCTCCGCTCCCTAAACCCTCAAGCTAAACGGTTACATCAAGCATAGAAAGGTTATCATTCTGGTTGATAGTGGAAGCACCCATAATTTTATTCATCATCGCATTGCCTAAGAAACTCATTGCTACATCTATGCCATCAATAATTTCCAAATCATGATTGCCAATGGTGGCTCCGTGAAATGTGGAGGGCATTGTGAAAATGTGTGTCCCCAAATTGGTGACTACCACCTGAAATCTCATATGTTTTCTATTGACATGGGAGGTTGTGACATTGTGTTGGGTGAAGACTGGCTAAGGACTTTGGGTCCCATTCTCATGGATTTTAAGGAATTAACCATGCAATTCGACCGTGAGGGCCACCAATATAAGTTCCAAGGCATCACCACTAGTTCACCTGAGATCATTAGTTCCCATCGCATGGAAAAGTTGCTCAAAAAAGGTCATGCTTGTGTTATTGCCCAACTCCATGCCATACAAGGTACAAAGACACCCTTGGTGCCACAAGACCTCCAATCCATCCTTTCTAAACATCAAGTGGTATTTTCTACTCCCCAGGGACTCCCTCCTTCCCATGGTGTTCATGATCATTCCATTCCCCTTGTACCCAAAAGCCTTCCTCCCAATATCTGTCTGTATCGTCACCCCTTTTCCAAAAAAAATAAAATTGAGAAAATGGTCCAGGAACTCCTTAATGTCGACGTTATCCACCCTAGTACGAGCCCCTACTCTTCTCATATGTTCATGGTCCTGAAGAAAGAAGGTTATTGGTGAATGTGTCCTGACTTTCGTGCCCTCAACAAACTTACCATTAAAGACAAATTTATCGTTCCTCTCATTGATGACCTCTTGCATGAATTGAGTGGCACCCAATTCTTTACTAAACTTGATCTTCATTCGGGCTACCACCAGATATGTATGAAAGAGGTAGACATTCTCAAGACTGTCTTTAGAACTCATGAGGGCCACTATGAGTTTTTGGTCATGCCCTTTGGCTTGTGTAATGCCCCCTCCACCTTCCAAAGCCTCATGAATCATGTCTTCCATCCTTTTCTCCATCATTTTGTCTTTGTTTTCTTTGATGATATGCTCATCTATAGAAAAACCTGAACAAACCATCTTGGTCATGTGGATCGAGTTCTCCATCTACTCTCTTAGCACCAACTTTTCCTCAAACAGACTAAATGTGTTTTTGGCACCTCAGAAGTCGAGTAATTAGGTCATCTGGTTGGCAAGGATGGCGTCGGGGTGGATCCTAAAAAGATTGAAGCTATGCAAGACTGGCCTCACCCAAAGACTCTCAAAATCTTGTGTGGATATATGGGCTTAACAGGTTGTTATCGCAAGTTTTTTAAGAATTATGGAAAGATTGCAGCAACTCTCACTGCACTCCTAAAAAAGAACTCTTTCACTTGGAATCCAGTCGCTACTCAAGCTTTTCAAACCTTGAAGATGGCCATGTGCAACACTCCAATCCTAACCCTTCCTGATTTCACAAAGACATTTGTCTTGGAATGTGATGCTTCAGGGAAAGGAATTGGTGTTGTCCTTATGCAAGAGGGTCATCCTTTGGCCTTTACCAACAAGAAACTGTCTGGAAGAAATCTGGGCAAATCAATATATGAAAAGGAAATGTTGGCTATTTTGCATGCAGTTGATCTATGGTGCCCATATCTATTGGGGAAATGCTTCCAAATTAAGATAGACCATCAAAGCCACAAGTATTTTCTGGAACAACACATTTCCTCCCCGGAGCAACAAAAATGGGTGACTAATCTCTGTGGATATGATTATGAGATCATTTACAAGGAAGGAAAAGATAATGTGGTTGCGGATGAACTTTCCAAAAAATATGAAGATGAAGGACTGCTTTTCTCTCTTTCCTTCATTGTACCTAATTGGCTCCAAGACATTCGCCAGGAATGGATACAATATCCCAAAAGTTCGCATCTGGTCCAACAATTGCAGTCCAATGCTCCAGCTTCCACAGGGTACTCTTGGCTCCATGATGAGCTTTGATACAAAGGTTATTTTCATTTAAGTAAACAATCAAAACTTAAATCCACGATACTTTCTGAGCTTCATGCTACACCCACAGCGGGGCACTCCATTTTTACCAAAACCTATGACATGGTCATACGTTCTTTTTTCTGGGATGGTATGAAACAAGACATTCGTAATTTTATCATTGAATGTGATGTGTGTAAATGCCACAAGGGAGAAACAGTCAAATATTTGGGCACACTACAACTGCTTCTGATTCCACCTGCTATTTGGAGGGATATCTCTATGGATTTTATTACAGGCTTACCCAAATTGCGAAATAAATCAGTCATCATGGTGGTTGTTGATCACCTTTCCAAGTATGATAATTTTTGTGCTCTTCAACACCCATTTACAACATCCATGGTGGCTCAACTTTTCATGGATCAGGTCTTCAAGCTTCATGGCATGCCGCACTTTACTGTTTATGATCGTGACCCAACTTTCACCAACAATTTTTGGAAATAAATATTCAAGATACAAGGCACCCAAATGCATCTCAGCACAGCTTATCATCCCCAAACTGATGGTCAAATGGAAGTTGTCAACAAGTGTTTGGAAACATATTTGAGGTGTTTTGCCTCGGAAAAGAAAAATCAGTGGGCTCAATGGTGGTCAAACGGAAGTTGTCAACAAGTGTTTGGAAACATATATGAGTTGTTTTGCCTCGAAAAAGAAAAATCAGTGGGCTCAATGGTTACCCCTACCTAAATGGTGGTACAACACTTCATACCATACAACTACACACATGACTCCTTTTGAAGCGGTATATGGATAGAATCCCCCTTCAGTTCTCTCATACTTACCTGGTGTCTTGAAGGTCCAAACAGTTGACCAAACACTTACAGTTTGAGAGGCTATTCTCCGTACCCTCAAAGAGAATTTGGTCATGGCACAGAATCGCATGAAGCAACAAGCAGATCAAGGTCTCTCTGAACATCAATTTGCAAAAGGGGATCAGGTGTTTATTCGACTGCAACATTACAAGAAAAATTCCCTCAAGGCTGAGCATTTTCAAAAGCGAGCGCCCAAATTTTATGGTCCTTATACCATTCTCAAGTGTGTGGGATAGGTGGCCTATCAATTAGCCTTTCCCAGTCATTCGAAGCTACATATTTTTTTTCATGTTTCATGCTTAAAGAAGGTGATTGGAACTAAGTGTCAAATTCAAACCAACCTTCTTGAGTTAGCCGAAGAATGATCCATTTGGCTACAACCACAAGCAGTTTTGGACTAGTGTGAGTGTTGTCTATGTTAGAGAACCATCAAGGAAGTGTTAGTCCAATGGAAAGATACAACTCCAATAGATTCCACTTGGGAACTAGCTACCATTCTACAGCAATTTCCACATCTCAAGCCTTGAGGACAAGATTGTTTTTAAGGGGGAGGACATGTTAGGGTCCTAACATGCACATAGGTAGAACAATATATTCAGATGTAATAAAGGTCAATATTAATAAAGCCTTGCAATAAAATAGAAAAATTCAAATGTAAGAATACCTAATAGAAGCTTTTGCTTCTAGAAGGATCTTCCTCTAAATGCTTCTTTTGATAGACATATTTAGTATAAATAGGAGTCAAGGGTATGAGAACCCTAGCTTATATATTATTTTAATAGAGCTCTACTCGACTGGAGGTTTCCCCCTTGAAGATGCCCATGAACATTGCTCTCAGAATCAAAGTGCTATTTATGTTGTTATTCTTATATCATTTCAGTGTTATTGTGGTTATTGTTCAGGTTATGTTGTTGTTATTTTGCCATTTCTATCATTTAATTTATGTTACGCATAATTTTTATATCTGGTATATTCCACAATCCTTAGCCTTAGGTGCCTAAATGTCTCCAAACATATGATCCACAAATGTGGGTGCATCATATCCATACAGGGCTCAAAAGGGTGTCATCCTAATCAACATATGATAGGTGGCGTTGTAGTGGTTCACCCCTAAGTGTATCCAGTTTATCCAGGATTTTTTCTAGTCCAACACGTAATTCTTTAGATAACCTTCCAACCACTTATTCACTATCTCAATTTGACCATCAGTTTGAGGGTGATAACTTATGATCGATGTCAAATATGTTCCTACCAGTATGAATAGATCCTTCCATAATCCACCTATGAACCTGTTATCCTTATCACTGACAATAGTTTTTGAAAACCCATGTAATCATAATACCTATCTGAAGAATAAATATGCTACCTGTGTTCTTGAATACCAAGAGGGTATGGTGAATAAGTGTGAAAACTTAGTGAGACTTTCAACCACCACATATATACAGTCCTTTCACTACACCTGGGGAAACCTTGTGATGAAATACATAGAGATGCTTCCCCATTTTTGTTTGGGAATGGGAAGTGGATGAAGTAGTCTAGAAGGGTGGGTGTGCTCTACCTTGTTTTGTTGGAAGACACTACATTATATTATGAACCTCAACAAATATTTCTTAAGGCCCTTCCATGTAAATATTTCCCAGATCTTCCTATAGGTTTTCAAGTATCCAGGGTGTCCTATCAATGGGGAATTGTGTGTTACCTACAAAATTTTATCCTTGAGTTGATATTCTGGTACAAGGTAGATCCTATCTTTGTAATAAATGATGTCATGATGTAGACACGTACCCCCTGGCACGTCCACTCACAGGACCTCCTCCTTCCTCGGCCCGAAGAACTGAAAAATCTCTTCTAATTCCCTATCGGGAATTTTCCACACCCACAACAGTTCTCCAAAAGATCTCCCTTGATGATCGGGAAATCGGACTTCACGATTCACGAGTCCTGTGGTCGAGTGTTTTGTGTCTCACGATTCTCTGAACTCCGACGTGATTCAACGCTGACCTTTTACCTTGCCATCGGGTTTCCTCCTATCGGGATCTCGGAAATTGCGCTGTCCAGAGCAACTCGCCTCACCAATCCCCTATCCCCGATACACCTCCTGCTGCCTTAGCCTCCTAGGCTAAGCCTTTTGTCCCCATGACTGATCCCTATATAACCACAGTCATATTCCTCATCAGGGTTTCGCGGTTCGTGATTCCAAAATGCACAAACAACTTGTCACCAGGATCCCCGATATCCTGATGACCCAAACACTGATAGACAACTCCCCTGTCGGGACCTCGGACTTCGCGGGATCGCGAATCGTAATACCAAAGTTTTCTAAACTTACTTTTTCTCGAACCTCGATATGGCACGCCACCTATCCTCCAATAATTGCATCCTTGGCAATCCCAATACGAAATCCATGTTGATTTCATCCCACGGCCTCTCAGGTATGGGCATTGGTTGATAAAAACCCGCATTCTACTTCCTTCCCTTTGAATGCTGGAAAATTCTTCATCGATATACAAACCTCTTGACCTCCGCTCGCATCCCTGGCCAAAAGTATGACTCACTCATCTTTGCAAATGTCTTGTCATGACCAAAATGCCCTGCCAAGCCTCTGCTGTGTTTCTCCTTCAGCAAGTTCTCCCTCATGGAACAATTTGGGATACATAGTTGATTGCCTTTAAACAACAACCCTTCCTGGATCACATATTCCATCCACTGGCTTCTATCTCTGAGAATTGGGTTCTCAGCTGCTTCATACGCTTCCTTAAAATACTGATCATTTGCATACATGACCCTGAGATCATCAAAGCCTAACGTCCTGACTTTGAACTCCCGCATCAGCAAACATTTCCTGCTCAAAGCATCAGCAACTTTGTTAGCAGTACCCGAAATATGGTTAATTACAAAAGTGAAATTATGCATGTATTCGACCCACTTAACATGCCTCTGATTCAACTTCTCCTATTGAGTCACGAATTGTAATGCATGGTTATCACTATATAAAACAAATTCCTTTGGAATCAAATAGTGCCTCCACTTTTGCAATGCCTGTATGATGGCATAGAATTCCTTATCATATGTGGAGTACTTTTCTTTTGCCTCATTTAGCTTCTCGTTGAAATATGCAATCGGTCTGTCCTCCTAACTCAAGATTGCTCCTATGGCAAACCCGCTTGCATCACATTTTACTTGAAACGTCTTTCAGAAATTCGACAACACCAGAACCGGTTGTTCCGTGATCTTTCGTTTCAACAATTTGAAACTTTTCTCCGCCTCTTCAGTCCAGTGAAAATATTTATGTCTTTTCTTCACTGTATCCATCATTTTTGCGCTAATCCCACTGAAATTCCTGATGAACTTCCTGTAGAAACTAGCTAGTCCATGAAAACTCCTCACCTCAAAAATATTTCTTGGTGATGGCCAATTTTTAATTACCTCCACCTTATCTGGATCCATCTTCAATTCATTCGCAGATATAACAAACCCCAAAAAAATGAGCTATGTCTTCATGAATGAGGACTTCTTTATGTTTATCAACATCTTCTCTTGCTGTAATCTCTTCATCACAATGGCCAAATGCTTCAGATGTTCAGCCTCCGTTTTACTGAAAACCAATATATCATCCAGATATACGATAACAAATTTTCCAATGAAATCCTTCAAGACTTCATTCATCAACCTCATAAAGGTACTTGGTGCATTTGTTAAGCCAAACGGCATAACAAGCCATTCATACAAACCTTCGTTTGTCTTGAATGTTGTTTTCCATTCATCACCTTCTCTCATGCGAATCTGGTGATACCCGCTTTTCAAATCAACCTTTGAAAAATATTTTGCTCCGCTCATGCAATTCATTAAATCGTCCATCCACGGCAATGGAAACATGTACCTGATGGTTATCTTGTTGATGGCTCTTGATTCGGTACACATTCTCCAACCTCCATCTTTTTTTGGACTAAGTACCATTGGAACGGCACACAGGCTCAAACTTTCCCTGACCAAACCTTTGTCTAGCAGCTCCTGGACCTAATTCTTGACCTATTCATTTTCTTGCGGCGTCAACCTATACGCGGATTTATTCAGTAAACTAGCTCCTGGTATGAGGTCTATATGATGACTCACACACCTCATCGATGGAAATGAACAAGGTAATTCGTCCACCACGATGTCAGCGAACTCTTCTAGTAGTTCCTGAATTTCTCCTGGCAAATCGTCTACTCTCGTACTAGTCAAAACGATCCTTGGTTTCCTCACCACAAAGAATTGTGGATCTTCTTTCTTCTTCACCTCCGTAAGAAGCTCCTTCCCACCCATGAGGAGTATAGTATTTCTCTCTTCTGGTTTTACCTCTTTATCTTTTATTGGAAGCAACATGTGTGTCCTCCCATTCTTCTCTAGAGTATACGTATTCATCTTCCCATCATGAATTACGTTCCTGTCATATTTCCATGGTCTGCCCAGCAATAAATGACAGACATCCATAGGAATAACATCACATAGTATTTTATCATTATATACTCCTATTTTGAATTTAACTAAACATTGTTTAGTGACATTTACCTGATGTCCCTTCTGTAGCCATGAAACTTTGTATGGACTCGGGTGATCAGTTGTCTCCAGCTCCAGCTTCTCTACCATCTCGGTTGAAATGAGATTATCTGTGCTACCGTTGTCCATGTTAACCTTGCATACCCTGTCCTTGGTTTTGTAGGCAGTTTTGAAAAGTCTGGTCCTTTGGACTAAACTTTCCACTTCTTTCTCTGGTGTCAAAAGGAATTTTCGCATCATCAGCGATCTTCCACCTTCAGCATCTTTCGCCTTGGTGATGTGAGTCTCTCCATTGTCCTTCTTTTTCTCTAGACACTCAAATGACTTGTGCCCATTCTTCCCACATGTGAAGCATGTGATTACTCCACCTCTTCCTCTATGGTACGAGGAAACATGTTATTATCAGCGTATCCTCCGCTTTGCTCTGTATGTTGCCCTCTTTGTTCAGCATATCACCCTCATTGTGAGATTCCACCTCTCTCTGTCCAAGTCTGAGGTTTCTTCCAGTCGTCCCTGGGCTTCTGGGTTCTTTCCTGGGCAACTGCTTTTCCCCTTGGTTGACCCTTGCCTCGGCCTCGCTGACCCTGCTTATGGCTCAGCTTCTCTTCAGCTTTCAAATCCATTTGATAAGCATCCTCCACCATTTTGATGGTTTCCATACTCATTTCATCCTGAATTTCATATCTCGGGCCATTCATATATCTGGCCACTTTTTCATCATCGCTTTCCTGATGACCTGCCCTGATGTTCAATCGATAGAATTCCTCTGTGTATTCTTTTACTGTCATCAGCTTCTATCTCAGGTTCTACATCATCCTGAACAGAGTGATTTGATAATCTCTCGAGATGATCTTTTCCTTCATCTTTGCAATCATTCGATCCCAGCTTTTAATTCTCTGCTTGCCCTTGCAGCGTCTATCTTCTTGTATCTCGTCCCACCATAATGCTGTGTGTCCCTTCAATCTCGTGATAGCATTCCTGACTTTCTTATCCTCTTCGACATCTTCATAATCGAAGTACGTATCCAGAGCTCTAATCCAATCTAGAAGCTCTTCCGCATCCAGATTCCCCTCATAAACTGGAATATCCATCTTCATTTTTGTACCCATCCGTGCAATAGATTTGATTAGACGTTCATTGGTTGCATCCTCAGCTGCAACTTCTTCCCCATGTTCAGCTTCAACTTCATCCTCTGAATCGCTTAGATCCCCCGCACTGGCTGTGCGTCTTTGCATTGTCTCCATATCTTCAATTCTATCTCGTAGATCACGTATCTCTCTTTCCATTTCTGGATTTTGTGCTTGCCTACCCCTTCTCCTTGGGTTTTCTCTTTCCTCTGGGTCGGGTGCCTATCTATCCCGTCTCCTTGGAGGCATGGTGAATTTCCTTCTTCTCTGCTACAGGAAGCAAGGAAATTTTTCTTGCTCTGATACCACTTGACGTAGACACGTACCCCCTGGCACGTCCACTCACAAGACCTCCTCCTTCCTCGGCCCAAAGAACTGAAAAATCTCTTCTAATTCCCTATCAGGAATTTTCCACACCCACAACAATTCTCCAAAATATCTCCCTTGATGATCGGGAAATCGGACTTCGCAATTTCGCGAGTCCTATGGTCGAGTGTTTTGTGTCTCATGATTCTCCGAACTCTGATGTGAGTCAACGCTAACCTTTTACCTTGCCATCAGGTTTCCTCCTATCGTGATCTCGGCAATTGCGTTGTCCAGAGCAACTCGCCTCACCAATCCCCGATCCCCGATACACCTCTTGTTGCCTTAGCCTCCCAGGCTAAGCCTTTTGTCCTCGCGACTGATCACTATATGACCATAGTCATATTCCTCATTGAGGTTTCACGGTTCGTGATTCCAAAATGCACAAACAACTTGTCACCAGGATCCCCGATATCCCGATGACCCAAACACCGATAGACGACTCCCCTGTCAAGACCTCGAACTTCGCAGGATCGCGAATCCTAATACCAAAGTTTTCTGAACTTACCTTTTCCCAAACCCCGATACGGCATGCCACCTGTCCTCCACTAATTCCACTATGGCCACACACTGTTAGCCTATCGGGAAATCACGTTTCAGAGTTTCGTGATTCCTGCTACTATGATTCCCAAGAATCATGAAACGTCGATTCTCGATGCACGTGAGGGTTGACTATTCCACATCACTATCCCCTCATCGCCTTTTTCGGGCATCATGAGATTGTGATTCCTGATGCAACGATTTCTTTGTACTCAGGAACCCCGATACGTCCAACCCCGACTCCTCTCGGATCTTCTGACGCGTGTCTATTCTGAGATCCATAGCTAAGACCTCTTCGATGTTTCGAGACTCAAAAGATCTCGAATTTTTGGACTTCTGAAACCCCGATGCCTCAATATCCCGATGATTCTCTGGGACGTTCCTCTGCTCACTGGGACTTAACCCCAGTGCCACTCCTGCCTGATCGAACGGCTGACGGGAAACCCAACAATTATCCAACGGCCCACGACCCTCCTAGAGCTTGAACTCCGAACACAACTGTAACCTCCTCACTTCTTTTGCATATCCAAAGGCTGGTGGGATTTTACCAATCCTCTCCACAAGATCATGATCATCTATCTTCCCCCTTTGAGGAATATGTAAGAGGAGTATGTGTTCCTCCACGGAACTCGTTCTCCTGCATGCAGACTTGTGACGCTTGTTCTAACACTTCCACACACACCTCCCTGCACTTCTCTTCAAGGTTCACTCAAAGGTACTATACCTCCTGAGCTTTGTCGATTCTGAATATTTCAGAATTTAAGATCCCCTACTCGCACTCCTTGCGGAAAACTTTCAAACACCTTAAATGTTTGATTTTCTTCAACCCTGCGCACACCTGCAGTAACAGTCTTCCAACACTTCGCTCAGATTCACAACTAAGACTCTCCCTTAGCCTGTGCCCTCCTGGAACGGCTCCAGTAACCCAATTTCACTTCTGGGTGAACGAGAACAAGAGTTAAACTATCTGAGCCTTCTGTCAACGTACTCCTTACGAACGAATTCAACTGCACTCCTTGCAGGAATCCTTACTCAGATAGAGAAAGAATTGAAACTCATTTCTTCTACTTCCTTTCAGACTTCAATCTCAACACACGAAATCATATACACATCAATAAAAGAAAATGCATAACAGGAAAACAAACACTCATGAGCACATCTTCTAACATCAACACACAGAGAAAAGACACAAAACCATGGATTTGAATCAACTTCTTCTATTAACTCAAGATCTATACATGGATTTTCTTCTACAGCTCTCTGCTATTCTCCTATGCTCTTCCTGCTTCAATAATCATGCATATGTTACAATCAAATCCGTTTCTATATCCGTTTTTCCCTCCTTTCTTCCTAAAACTGTCAAATCTATGAATTCAATTCTACCTACTTACATTTACTACTATAAATGCCTCCATCTACTTCAGACGAGAGTGGGGCTCTCAAGGTCTAATTACAATATACAAAGGCGCTCCTTCATAAATGGCTTCATTTATATTTGGCGCATCAACTTCAAGGGAAATTTCAAAAAAAAATTGGTTGGGTCTGCCCAGCTGTCCTTGGTCTTCCGCGCTGGCTCGCTTGGCGTGAGGGATGCTCCTGCATCATGTTATCAATGAATCTATACCAATCATCTTGTGTCCAATTGGCAAGGATATCGCAATCAAAATGGTTCTTGGAATATTCTACCAACATAAGATCTTTCCAGTTGGCTGAAATATCCATGAGGGAGAGAGTGGGTGGTATTTTGGAAAGGACATCAAGTACCATATTTTTATTTCCCTTCACACACTCGATCTCAAAATCGTAGGCTTGAATATTGATGATCCACTTATGCTTCTGCTCACTCAATTATTTCTGCTCCATGAGGAACCTTAGGCTATTGTGATCTATATTCACCTTAAACATGTTCCCCGCCAAGTATTTTCTGAATTTGGCCAATGCATGTATAATGGCCAACATTTCCTTGTCATATATCGAATAATTCCACTCATAATCCTTAAGTTTGTGTCTCTCAAAAGAATGGGATGTTTTTTTTTCATTAACACAACTCCTATCCCAATCCCTGAAGCATCACACTCAAGCATGAATGGCTGAGTGAAATCTAGTAAGGCTAGTATAGCACAAGAGCTCATCACTTGTTTCATCATCTCAAATGTCGCATGTGCCTCATCCAACTAGATGAAATCCCCTTTCTTATTGAGATATGTAAGAGGTGCTATAAACTATGAGAAACCCTTGACAAATTTCCAGTAATAAGTGCAAAGGTATAGGAAGATCTTTAGTTTTGTCACATTTCTGGGGATAGGCCGCTCGATAATTTCCCTGATCTTTTCTTGGTGTACCTGAACCCCATTTTCTCCAATCACATGCCCTAGATAAATCATATTAGTCATGCCAAACTCACATTTAGATTCCTTTGCGTAGATTTGGAATTCCTCCAAAATCCCCAATACTTCATCCAGATTCCTAAGATTTTCCTCCCAAGTCCTTCTATAAATAAGAATGTCATCAAAGAAGACCAACAAAAATTTCCGCATCTTCTTATTGAACATGTGGTTCATGCAGGATTGGAATGTATTAGGAGCATTGTTTAGCCCAAATTGCATAACGAAGTACTCATAATGCCATAATGGCATCGAAAAGCAGTCTTCAGGATGTCTTGTTCTTGAACCTTGATCTGGCGATACCATGTACAAAGATCAATTTTGGAAAAGTATTTTTCTCCCCTCAACTCATCCATCAACTCATTGATCCTTATAATTGGGTACCTATTCTTTACGGTCTTCTTGTTAAGGGATCTATAATCAATGCACATTCTCAAGGTTTCATCCTTCTTTTTGACCAATACTATCGAAGAAGAAAACATACTAGAGCTAGGTCGAATGTGACCCATATTGAGAAAATCCTTGATAGTTTTCTCATTCTCATATTTGTAAGTTTTGGGATGCCAGTAAGGGATGGTTATGGCTACTAGTAACCCTTATTCTAATTCTATCACATGCTCAAATCCTCTATTTGGAGGTACACCTTGAGGAATGTCACCAAAAATACTTTGATGTTTAAGAAGTAATACCTGAAGATCGTTTGGATGTTGTCGAGGATGATTTGGTGGCTCACTGTCAGAAATGTATCACACAACTACCCATTCTATATCTCCATGCCACATCACTACCTCCATACTGTGTGATGACACTATCTTAGGCAGATACTGGTGCATTTCCTCTAAGACTACCTTTTTCCCATCCAGACTCATGATTTCCATTTCCATAGTCCTCTTATTAGTAGTGTATTTTACAATGGAGTATAGCCACTGAAATCTAAGTACCACATTGGTATCTGACACATCCACCACAAAGAAATCATCTATCAAGGTATAATTCTCCATGGTTATTTTCAACTTGGGAATCCATCTAGTGCACTCCATTTGATATCCATCGGGTATGATCACTGTGAATCCCTCAAACTCCTCCATCAGAATCTCTCTCCTATCCACCAAAGATACATATATAAAGTTGTGGGATGCCCCACTATCAATCAATATCATAACCTTGTGCCCCTGCAAGACTCCTTGGACTCTGAATGTGTGGTACCTAGGAAGTTTCGACATGGATTCCATAACAGGACCCTTAGCCCCAGCCTGTGATGTCTCCTCACATAATGTTTGGTTTCCCTATTCTTGTTCCTGCCACTCCTCCACATCATCAATATCACTATCCTAATAGACCTCAATATAATGATCCTTGTCGGTCTTGTCTTTCCTAGCACACTTATGCACTGGTACCCACATCTCCTGACAACTAAAGCACAATTTCTTCCTCCTTAGATCCTTTATTTTTTCTTCATCGATCTTGGGATTCCCAACCCAATCCCTCTGAAATGGTTTGGTTTCATTTCTCTTCTATGGGAAGGTGGGTTTTGGAGGAAACCTACTCTTAGGAACAACATCCTGCATGTCCCTATTGTTGTTGACTACATCCTACAAAGTGGTGGGTTTATAGGCCTTCACTCATCCACGTAATGGCTCTTCGATCCCCTCAATGGAAAACATCACCAAGCATGCCTCAGATATTTATGTCACCATCACTACTAATATATGTAACTTAGAGATAAATTCCTTTGGGATACTTATCTACTTGAGTTGAGCCAACTCTCGAAAATGGATCTATGGGTCTTTCCTGTCAAACCTCTCTATGATCCTCTATATGAAATTGAGGTATGAAGTGATTCCTGAATGACCCAATGTCACTAACCCATGGTAGCACCATTCATGGACCTCACCATTTAAATGTAAATTATCCAATTTAATGGCCTCAACTTATGTCATCTGATGTAGCTAGAAGTATGTGTCGATATTCTTCACGCAAGTCCTTGCTGAAGATTTTTAGGATCCATCAAAATTTGGAATGGTCACTTTTCCAAGTTTCTTTTGAAGCTAGTGGTTGGGTGTCCTTTTAGCTCATCTGGGTTGGTTCTTTTGTTTGAGGTGGAAAAAATCAGTGAAAGACATAACTTCATGAAATTCATCCCCCAACCTCATGTACTCCTCCAAATAAGTCAAATAAGAGTCATCCTTCTCTGTTGGCCCCTCCAATGCTACCTCACCACTCAATAATTGTGGCATGGTGGGTCTAGGTGTCTTGGTATACAAGTGAGGGTGGCTCTGCATGGTAGTGTGAGAATGAATTCCTTCTTCATTGTTAGATCCTTTTTCACCAGTCTGATTTTGTTTAGATGGCCCCTTTATGGTGTTAACTACCAGTTATCCCAATAGGTCCATAATCAGATTTTGGCCCTTGGCAAATCATTCATCATCTGGAAGAGGCTTCCAATTCATGGGTATACTTCTTCCCCCATGTGCCCCTTTCCTTTATCTAACCCTGAAGGTGCTTTCCCTTCACCCAACACCACTTCTTCTTCCTGCTCTGGTTGAGGTTCTAACGCTCTATCCCTACGTCTCCAATAAGTGATGTTTTCCTCATCCCTTGGCATCATAAATATGAATCAAATGGCCCCTCAAACCACACACTTGCAAAGGACCATTCTCTAATACCACTATAAAATTACCGCTAAGAATTTGCAATTTTCTTTCAATTTTGGTTATGTGTTTTTTCAAACAATTCATGAGAAAATCAACCATTTCATTGTCTGGAAAATGTCTTTGAGTTTTTCTTGGTTTATGTGGCAGAGACAATTTATCAAACATTTCGTAAATGAATATTCTAATAATAGAACTCAAAGGATCGATAGTCCACTATCTAGTATTATAATAGACACCAGTTCGACTTTCAAAACAACTTGGGTATTAATCATAATTAAGAAAACAATAACACACTAAATATATCATAAAATCCACAATGAAATACTGAGGAACATGGTTATATATTGTTTCCAAATGACTTGATGTACAATATAAGGTCGCATGTAATGAAGAATCTGCAACAACTTGAAGTATTGTAGTGGCATGTAGGTAATGATTGGAGCCACTAACACCCAACAAGCCTGTAATAGAGTATTCAACCCAGTGTATGAAGATTTCAGCTCCCAAACCTGATAATAATTTTCCCAACTGATAAATTCAAATCCCAATGTGAAGGATGTGACCAACAGATATGAAATGCATCCCCACTTGAGAGTGTATGGTCTCTAGATGAATAACTTGGCCTCTCTATGAAAATATCTGAGTCTGGAAACTCAAAAATGCACCCAACCTCGAGGTAAATGTTTCCTTCAAGTAATATTCGACCCCAATGGGGTAACTCTACCTCCCAAGTATTAACACGACCCAAAAAAGGATAAAATCATCCCCAAGGTAAATAAAATCGACCAGATAAGCAAGAACTCACCCAACACCAATGGAAAATGAACAATAAGTGAGAGAACTCAGTCTGTAGTAGATAAACTTGCCCCACATGCTAGAACTCGAGCCTCAAGAAATAAATATGAGTTAGCTTCAAGGAAACCCGACTCTTGGATGAGATAACTCCACCCACTCAGGAAAAATTTCCCTACATGGATGAAACTCATCTCACACAACATCAATAGGCTTCTACACACAATATCCACTGCCAAATGATGGAAACTTAACCACACTGAAGAACAAGGAACAAACTAGCTAGGGTGTATCATTGCAACACTAAAACCAGTAAACAAAGATGGGTTTCCAAAAACCCTAGTCTCTCTACTCAAGAGCTCTCTAAAATATTTTTCTCAAATGAGCAAATGCAAGAATGAGGAGAGACTCCTCATTTCCCCATTTTAATATTCACTTGATTCTTTTCCCACTCACTTATTTATTTTATTTTATTAAAGTTACTTTAGTGTCTCCTTCACTTTTATAATTTAAAAGTGACTTTTCGTTAGCCTAGGACCCTTGTCCTCCTTTTTCCCAGTTTAACTTTCTAAAGTATTTCCTAGGAAAGTCATGTACCCTTGGTCATTGTCCACATTATCCCATGGGAACTTATTAGGATATCAGAATTTCTCCCTTATGACTCCTAAGTGGATGGGTACATTACAAAACCATTATTCGAAACCTATCCTATTGGATTCCTCTCTTCACCCTAATCACCATGGTACTTAGCATTTTTAATCCCTTTTTTCCCATGGACCCAACCCCCTTCCTGACACCCTTATTTCCCCCCTATCCCATTAGATTCCTCTTTTCACCCTGATCACAGTGGTATATATATATATATTACTTATCAACCTTTCTTCAGTGGACCCACCCCCCGTCCCAGACATCTATACTTCCAAAATGGCCACAACTCACAACCAAGATCTGCAAGCCAAAACGAAACAGAAAAAGGGGAACATACATAAACTAAATTATGACATCGCTTCCATCAATACCAAATTTGAAATCTTCAAGGACCAAGTTAGGAAAAAATTTGACTCCATCGATAACAAATTCATGGGTAAATTTGACTCCATCAAAGCCAATCGCAACCAGTTGTTGAATTGATCCTCCAACCGTCCCTTCTCTAACCACCCATCACACTTAGATGGTGTTGGATCCTCCCATGCTATGGCCTTTCATTCCAACTTCTTTCATCATGACCCTTATCTTCCTTGAGTTGTGTTCAATAAATTTGATGGCTTAGATCCCACAACATGGGTCATTCACTATTGTAGTACTGATGAGTTGGAAAAAATTCACTATGGTGTTCTCTATATATATTTTGAAAAATGGTGACGGTGTCAATGGTATAAAAATTCATGCAAGGGGTATGTTGTTTGGACACAATTTGTTGCATATCTTTATGAAGGTTTTGACACAAACACCCACAATTTAGGCCATTTGACCAAGTTTAAAAGTTTGGCATAGTGGAAGATTTTATAAGCACATTTGAGCAACTGGATTTTAGAATGGATGGCATGTCCAATTCCTTCTTCATAGAATGCTTTATCAATGGCCTAAAGGATAAAATATGTGCCTAGGTCCTCATGGATCACCCCCCAACTTGGTTGGAAGATACTAAATGTGCCAAAGAAGCACAACAGGTTGTCTCCACCTAAAACATAAAAACCTCCTTTATTCTTCTCACTAGACCCACCAATCTCACCCCTCCTGCTACTCCTCTAAAGATCTATAAATTAACTAAGGAACAAATGGTTGAATGCCAACTCAAGGGGCTTTACTATAATTGTGATGATAATTATATTTTGTGGAACAAGTGCAAAGAACAAAATACTTTTATGAATATTTCTAAGGATGTTTCTAAAGAGGATTTTGATGTTTCCCCATTGAAGAGATGTCCCAATAAGATGATCCTACTCCTCCCTATGACCCTCGCGAAGTTGAATCACTATTTTCGCTAAACACCCTCACTAGCTTTTTTGCTCCCCAAACGCTCAAGTTAATTGGTTACATTAAACATAGGAGACTCATCATCCTAGTTGACTGTGGAAACACCCATAATTTTATTCATCACTGCCTTTACCAAGAATTCAATTTCTATATCCATGCAGTCAACAATTTTTAGGTCATGATTTCCAATTGCAATTCCATGAAATGTGGGAGGCGTTGAGAAAATCTACAGCTACCAATTGGTCAATACCTCTTGAAATATCATATGTTTTCTATAGATATGGGTGATTGTGACATAATGCTCAGTGCTAAATAGTTACACACTCTCAATCCCATTACAATGTAATTTAAGGACCTCACCTTGTAATTCCAACAGGAGGGACAACAATATAATTTCCAAGGTATCACAACAATCTCACCTAAGATCATTAGCTCCCACCAAATGGAAAAAATACTCAAAAAAGGTCATTCTGGAATTTTTTCCCAACTCCATTCTATTCAATATGTTGAGATACCCTATGTGCATTGTGACCTCAAATCTATAATCTCCCTCTACCAAGTTGTTTTTAACACCCTCCATGTCCTTCCCCCTTCCCATGGCATCAATGATCATTCCATTCCTCTAGTCCTCGAAATTCTTCCTATAGAATTCCTACAGAAACCCCAATAGATATATAATTCTAGTTAAATTGAACACAAAAAAAATTTGATATTCAAGAGATGAGAGAAAGTTTTTGCTCTATAAATCAAAGAATTATATTAATCAAAATGAATATACATGAGCAACCATCCTCAAAAAGAAGAGAGGAGGTGAATATATAGAATTTCCAACATAGAAATTCTAGTCAAAAAAAGCTAGAAATAGCTAAAATAGGTGTCATAAGCTAAGGGAGACCACATAGTTCGACCTAGACCACTAAAGATACATGTCACACACTCATTAATGTCCACAAGAGTTAATTTATGTGCATTAGCTCACTTAATCTCACTTAACTAACAAGAGAAGCAGTTCCAGCTCACTTAACTAACCCGAAATAGTAGTTACTAATAATAGTAACATCAAAAATCATTAATTAAGGAAAAAATATCTCACTCAAAGAGGAGGTGTGCATTCCCCAATAATAGATGAGTTTTACATGGGGTAGTTGGAATAAATCAAGAATAAAACAAAAATAAATCAAGAAAATCAAGAACCGGGAGTTGAGTCTTGACCTAAATTAGCACTTTTCCCTAAAATCTAGGGATGAGGCGCCCTTCTTCTCTATGTGGCCAAATTAGGTGAAATAAAGTGTAAATGAATGTATTAACCAAGATCTAGGAGTCTAATCTAGGTATAAACTAATGTAAGTTAGGATTATGCTCCAACACCCCCCCCTTAAGCCTAACTGTAATGACAAAAAAATTAAGTCCCGGCAACTTGGCCATTTTAGGTACTAATTACATAAAATAATTCCTCATTAAAAGAAGAAAGAGGTAAAACCTCATGGGAACCCCCCCCCCCCCAAAAAAAGAGGGAAAAAAATGTTGAGTGGCCAAAAGTGACCTACTCAGTTGTCTCCACCACTCCAAGCAGAGCTCTCAGTTCTGAAAATTTCTTTTCAATGAAGGACTTGGTGAAGATGCCTGCAACCTAAGAGTGTGACTTTGGATCTGAACCAAGTGACATATATAAATGTATGGGCAGCAAAGTTTTTGTGGCATCCAGGGCTTGAGGATCCCCAAAAAACTGTGATCTAGTCCTTCTTGTATCCGCGGGATCACCGACTAGTTCACCTGCATCTTGGAGGGTTTTCTCTGCCCAAGTTGGCAACTGAGTTGGAGCAGCCATGACCTACTCCTCATCCTTTGTATCAGACCTGAAATTATTCTCTAATGGCTGTTCTGAAGTGCTCAAAGAAGTTTCTGACTCCTCCTCATCAATGACAACAAGCAGTTCCTCGGCAAGGTCTTCTGAAAAATCATCCAGTGATTCTTCTTCAAAGTTCACACTTCAAGCTAGAATGAACTTTTTAGTGTGAGAGTACAAAAATATATATCCTTTGACACCTTCAGGATATCCAAAAAATATGCATTCAACACTTTGAGGCTCCAAAGCCTTCCTCTTATCTATCGGAATGTGAGCCCATGCTCGTGAACCAAAAATACGAAAGTGCGACACTTTCGGTTTCTTACCAGTCCAACATTCAAAAGGAGTGGTGCCTTTAAGTGATTTGTGAGGAACTTGGTTCTAAATGTATGTTTCACAATTAATAGCTTCATCCCATATCTTAGGAGCTAATGATTTCGACTGGAGCATACAATTGGCCATCTCTTTTAAGGACCAGTTTTTCCTCTCCACAACACCGTTCTGTTGTGGTGTATATGGTATTGTGTGTTGTAGTTGTACACTGATTGAAGGCTGCGGGAATGGGCCCATAATGTCACTGTGAATCAGACCAAGTGGTGAAGAATATCTCTGTGCCTTCCCTTTGTCAAAATTTTTCTCTGGATGCTTGCCAAGAATGCATCCTTGACATACACCACTTGTGAATTTAATAGCTGGCAATCCTTCTACCATGTTTTCCTTGTTGAGTTGATGCAAGTACTTATAGTTTAGATGGCCAAATATTTCATGCCATAACCTGATGATATCATTAGATTGTGACATAAATATAGTGTTAATAGATTTAGGAATAAAGTGGGAGAAGAAATACAAACGAGAACCGTGATATGCAATTCCATGTGCAAGTTGTGAGCCTATGGAAATGTCAGTAATCACTGCGGAGTCTAGAGTGAACTCCACCTTCCTTCCAGAGACAGAATGAGTGATCTTTTATATCGAGAGAATGTTTGCAAACAAGAAGGGTACATGAAGCACATTTTTGAATAAGCCCCCTTCAAGATCAACAAATCCTTCTCCGCACACCTTTGCGGGTGTGGCATCTCCCAAGTAAATTGGGGATCTGGTGCTTTCTTCGATGGAGGAAAATTCATCTTTTGATGCAGCCATATGGTTCGATGCACCTGAATCAAGGATCCAAGCTGATGGAGTGGATGTGACAGCCATTAAAGCATTACCATATTGTGCTCTCCCTTCCGTTCTATTATTATCTTTCTTCTTTGCATTTTCGGGCACCGTGAGATTGTGTTGTTGCAATTGCTTAGCCATCTCATCGATAGTCTTCCTCGTGCAATTTTCTTTAGGATGAAAACCTTTGGAACAGTAGCTGAAAAGTTTTCTTTCCTTCTTATTCTTCTTACCCTTAGGCTCAGAAGATTTCTCTGAAGATTGTGTGAATCTCTCCTTCTTTGATTCAGGAAATTTACCCATTCCTTTTTCCTTGTCTTTTCCACTACCCTTTGGAGCATCAGTAGCCGCAAGTGCTTGGTTCTTGGAATGCTTGATGGCACCCATTTGGACTGACTTAGCTTACTCTTGAGTCAATTCTGCAATGAAATCATTCAATGGAGGCCTTTTCCATTTTTCCTGAATCAATTTAGATACTTGAAAAGATGACACAAATACGGAATATTCAAGGCCTAGTTTCGAGAGAATTGAAAGGATGAGTTGTTCTTCCCCTTTTGTGACTCCACATGCATTAAGTTAAACGAGGAGGGATTTGAACTTGGTGAATAATTCTTGCAGGTTGCTGAAATGAATTGGACTTAGGGATATGAGTTCATTCTCCAGTTGATGCACTCTCATTGCATCTTGCTTGCCGAATAGTCCTTCCAATGTGGTCCAGACCACATCGGGAGTAGTGGCTCCACTGACATGAAAGAGGAGATCTCTGGAAATTGATAGGAATATCATCCCAATTGCTTCATCTAATTTATTGAAATATTTTATCTTCTTCGATGCAACAATCGGTTCTTTCTCCGTTCCCATTGTTACCCGGTAAAGCCCTTTGCTTCGGAGGAGCAGAGAGATCTTTGTTTTCCATTCAAAGTAATTGAAAGGATTTAGAATGAGTTTTGTGGGCTGAGAGAGATGATACATTGCTTCTTTCTATGCCTCCTGATGATCTATACCTACAAATAAAACCGTGTACAATCCACTAGATTCAATCTAGCTCTGATACCATGTAGAATTCCTGCAGAAACCCCGATAGATCTAGAATTCTAGTTAAATTGAACACAAAAAATTTGTTGATATTCAAGAGATGAGAGAATTTTTTTGCTCCATAAATCAGAGAATTATATTAATCAAAATGAATATACATGAGCAACCATCCTCAAAAAGAAGAGAGGCGGTGAATATATAGAATTTCCAACATAGAAATTCTAGTCAAAAAAAAGCTAGAAATAGCTCAAATAGGTGTCATAAGCTAAGGGAGACCACATAGTTCGACCTAGACCACTAAAGATACATGTCACACACTCATTAATGTCCACAATATTTAAGTGATGTGAATTATCTCAATTAATCTCACTTAACTGACAAGAGAAGCAGTTCCAACTCACTTAACTGACCCAAAATAGTAGTTACTAATAATAGTAACAGTAAAAATCATTAATTAAGGAATAAATCTCTCACTCAAAGAGGAGGTGTGCATTCCCCAATAATAGATTAGTTTTACATGGGGGAGTTGGAATAAATCAAGGATAAATCAATAATAAATCAAGAAAAAACCAAGAAAATCAAGAACCGAGAGTTGAGTCTTGATCCAAAATTAGTAGTTTTCCCTAAAATATAGGGATGAGGCACCCTTCTTCTCTATGTGGCCAAATTAGGTGAAATAAAGTGTAAGTGAATGTATTAACCAAGATCTAGGAGTCTAATCTAGATATAAACTAATGTAATTTAGGATTATGCTCCAACACTTCCTCCCAATGTTCGCCCTTACCATCATCCCTTTTCCTAAAAAAATGAAATTTAAACACTTGTTCAATAATTTATAGAAGTAGGTGTTATCCATCTGAGTACCAACCCCTATTCTTCTCCCAAAACCATGGTACTCAATAAAGAAGGAACTTGGTGCATGTGTCCTTATTTTTCATTCCCTCAACAAAATCATAATCAAGGAAAAATTCCCCATCCCTTTCATTAATGAAATTTTGTATGAATCGAGTGGTGCTTCATACTTTAACAAACTTGATATTTGTTCTAGCTACCACCAGATACGTATGAAGGAAGAAGACATTCACAATACTACATTTCGAACCCATGAGGATCACTATGAGTTCTTGTTCATGCCCTTTGGCTTGTGTAATGCTCCCTCCACTTTTAAAAGTCTCATGAATCATGTCTTATGTCCCTTCCTCCATCAATTTTTCTCATTTTTATTTGATGATATTCTCATCTATAGTGAAACTTGGCAAGCCCATCTCACCCATTTGGATCAAGTTCTCCATATACTATTTCAACACAAACTTTTTCTCAAAGAGTCTAAATTTTCTTTTGGAACCTTTGAAGTTGACTACCTGGGTCATATTGTTGGAAATGATGGTGTATGGGTGGATCCTAAGAAAATTGAAGCTATGAAGGATTGGACTTGCCATAAAAATATTAAAATATTGCTCGGTTTCTTAGGTTTAATGTGATATTATTGTAAGTTTGTTCAGAATTATGGAAAAAATGCATCTCCTCTCACTAATCTTCTTAAAAAGAATGCTTTTAGTTGGACTCCAACAACTGATCAATCATTCCAATCCTTGAAAGACGATATGTACACAAATCCTGTCCTGTCACTCCCATACTTCACCAATATTTTTTTTCCTAGAATGGAATGTGTTAGGGAAATGAATTGGGGTAGTCCTCATGAAATATGGTCGACCTTTGCCTTCTAGAAAACAATTGTTAGAGTAACATTTGGGACAATCAACCTATGAAAAGGAAATGTTTCCTATTCTGCATGAAGTGGATCTTTGACATCC
>WSFP011347611.1:0-35907 GCA_009831015.1 Picea engelmannii
CAAACCCATAAAACTCCTTTCAAGGAATTTTGCAAAACATTTTCTTGGTATTACAAGTAAATAGGAGGCATTGATCCCTACTATATCATCGAACATGAAATCAAGAATTAAAAAAATTCTAAGCCTATTTAATAAAATACATTACCAATTAATCTGATAAAAGTAGCTAGCATCAAGGGAAAAGTAGAAATGTTCTTGAAGTTTGGTTCCTATTAACAAGAAGCATGAGAATGTTTGTGTCTGTACTGATTTTTTAGATTTGAACCAAGTTTGTTTAAAGAGAATTATCCCACACCATTCAATGATTAGATTATTTACGAATAATATGGAAACAAAATATTTCCTTTTATGTATGTATTTTCTAGATATTTAATCAAATTTAGATCCATTAAGAATATCAACATAAGATTGCATTTATCTGTCCTTAGGGATTGTTCACTTATAGGAAAATGTTATTTCGTCTAAAAACTAACAGAGCCACGTACTAGTAGGCCATGTCATATGCATTTCACAACATAAAGCATATCATGAAATCCTATTTGGATGATCTATCCACCTATTAAATGATAAGGATTCATCATCGAACTCATCTTCACATTGTGTTCAAAATATGTAAGTATTATAAGATTTAATTGAACCCCAATAAGTGCACATTTGGTGTTGTGTTTGGGTGATTACATGCTTTTATAATTTCCAAGTTTAGGATTACAGTGAACCCATTTAAGGTTGTGTCAATACTTTAGTTTCCTTCCTTGCACAATATTCACTAGCTTCAAAGCCTACAAGGGAAATCAAACTTTTTACAAGTCATCACATATTATGTTCAGATCACAGAAGAGATCGCAAAAGGGTTCATGCATGTTTTGAATAATGATGTACCATTTATGAGAGATTATCAAGTGTAATATTCATTTGATTATTTTAAAAAAACTCTAATGTTTTCCCCACTATTGAGTCCCCTTGACTATAGCAAGGATTTCCTAGTATATCTCATGGCATTTAAATAAACTATTGGTATGGTTTTGGTTTAGGAGGATGAATCACATAAGGATCATGTGATTTATTACCTTAGAAAGGGGATTTCTAGACTAGAGTCATGATATTCCCATGCAGAGAAGTTGGCCCTGGAAGTAGTTATTGCATATACTAATTCCATGCAATACATATTGATCCAATGAATAATTGGGGAAAAGTACTCCAAAAGTATTATTATATTGCAAGAGTTTAATTTAGAACTTGCATCCTCCAAGTAAAAAATCTCCCTAACCTTCATTGACATGATGGTGATGTTGCCTTGAGACAATAAGAACCTTACGAGAATGAGTCCTTGCTATATGAACATTTATTCCTTGTTTCCTCTAATGAGCATTGGTATGGAGACATTCTTATGTATCTCCAAGTGTAGTGGTTTTCCTCTCACCTATCCTGCAAAGAGTGTTGGTGCATTTTCCACCAAGCTAGCAAGTATTTCATTATTCACAAAAAATTATATAATCATAGGGTTGACTTGATCCTACATTAATTATTGATGCATGAGGAGGACAAGAAGGAATTAAATGAATATCATAGTGGTACATGTGGTGGTTTCTTATGTGGTATGGAGACAACCCATAAATTTTACATGCATGATGATTTTGGATAATAAAAGTTGAAAACTATATTGAAGTGATCAAGAAGTGTCATCCTTATTGTTATAAAACTAAATTGCACCTGACATGCATACCCGACATCGGACCATCTAACTTGATATCTTTACCAAGCCATTATTGAACAGTTATTCTAAAAACCATCATTTTGAAGGTGTACGCGCCCTACACCATTACTACCCGTGTACACATGCTTGTTGAGCCACTACAACCTGCATACACTCACAGAATATCGCGAAATATGAAAATTTCCACATTTCTTGATATTCTGTGAGTGTACGCAGGATGTAGTGGCTCAACAAGCATGTGTATGCGGGCAGTAACGGTGCAGGGTGCGTACACCTTTAAAATGATGGTTCTTAGAAGAGTTGTTCAATAATGGCTTGGTAAAGATAGCAAGTTAGATGGCCCGATGCCAGGTATGCATGTCAAGTTTAATTTAGGGTTATAACATTGATCAAGTGTTTACTAGAAAAATTCATGCGCACCCTACTCCTTTATACCCTGTGGTTATTTTCAACCCCTTCACTAAATGGGGTATTAATTTTACAATGTGAAATCTATCTTCTCTTGGTGATCACAAGTATATAATTATGGCTATTGACTATTTTACTTAGTCGGTGCAAGCCATGACCACATTCACAAATGACAACAGGCTAGCAACATTATTCATACTCAATTACATTATTGTTATAGAATCAATTGCCACCATTGAAGCATTGATGATCTTACCGACGTAGTCCCTATCCTACTTGTAGACACCTCTTCCCCATACATCCTTGAGATCTTCTAAAAAAAAATCAGAACTTGTACGCACCTTGGTAGTTATGAAATATGCATATATGCAGGTTGCTCCAAGGAAAGTCGTGTACATGTTAATAAATTCTTAAAAATATATATTTTTCCCTAATTAAAAGTTGAGTTACGGGTTTGGTTAGTCTAACTCCATTTACCTGTACTCAACCATCTCTAACCAATTAGATATGGCTTAAACAAAACATTTGATCCAAGGATAAAGGTAATGATTCAATGTATATCAAAGAAAACAATATATTGGTTATCCTCGTCGTTTCTATAATCCCATATACCTCCCGTTTTATGTTGGTTCTTGATATAGAAACCCTTGTTTCTAGTCATCTTTGATTACCTTTCTATTTGACTAGGAGTTTCCTTATATCATCCTTGAGGCTGTCAATGAATTGAAGGTTAATACCAACCTTTATAGGAGGAGCTTGGATGGAGGGACCCAAAGTATTTTCGATAGGACAGTGCTGCAATAGTACAGGTACATAATATAATTTCCATATTGTTGAATATTTATAAGATGCTCATTCCTTTGAAACATTGTGTTCATATTGTTTAATTTGTAGTTATTTAATATATGTTGTTTAGAACACTAGTTACATTGATTTTCTTTTGTATTTAATTGAATTAACAGGTAGTTATTAGTATAACTACCTCTCCTCATAGACTTGTATGTTTGAATTTTTTGTAGGTTGTAGAGGATCTATAGGAAAGAGAGAAAATATTCCATATTCGGGAATGACATCGAACATAGGACTATCAATGAGTTTGTTTTTCTCCTCTTCATGATAGTTAGTTATTTCAATTGAATCAGTTATATAATATTTGTTGTATGTTATCATTGGAATTTGTTGTCTTTACGGTTATCAATTTGCTGTAGTTAGCCCACAATTGTAGGGGATTTTCCTCGAAAGCAAAATTGGTGACCATATTGGGGACTTCTCCCTAGGGGGCATGTTTCTAAGATTTTTTCTTTGTTTCTTTGATTTGATTGTTTTTCATTTATTTCTGATTTCTTTCTATCACTTAGATCAATAACTTTTAATTATCTCAGTCTTTCCTTTCTCACTTAAGCATGTATGCTTTCCTCTTAATTTCTTTTTGAAATTTTTTAGGTACATATGCATTGTTTAGTTATAGTATTTGTGTACATACATGTTGTTTAGTTATAGTAGTCATGTACATATGTTCCCTCTAGTTAATACATATGCTTACATATGTGAGTTTCCTTGAGCACATGTGTTGGATTACTGAGAGGGGGGGTGAATCAGTAATAGATTTTTTTAATCCTTTTAACCATAGTATGCAAGTGCTATTTATCTTTATGACCAATATAGCATTATCATCCAATAAGTGCAGAGTAAATAAACAATGAAAAAATGAACAATCGTACACACACACAGTACACCAATATTTTTTATGTGGAAACTCAATGCGGGAGAAAACCACATAATGTTTTTTCGTATTTGTCTTTAAGAATTGCATTCATTGGAAGCACCAACTTCCTTTGTTTTCCAGCTGCAATTGGAAGGAGGCTCTGACCCCCTATTTTCAGGCTACAACTTGAGGGAAGCTCCAACTCCCCAATTCTATGGCTACAACTAGAAGGAGGCTAGAACCCCCTATGTTCTCCGACTACAACCGTAAGGTGGATACAACCACCCATCCTTGCCCCATCCAACTTCCCTTAAATATAAGTGCCAAATGTAGAAATTGAATATGTCATTGTCACAACCTGTTTTTTCAAATCTGTCATTGAGAAACCTGTCACTATATACTCATCAACCAATATGATCTGATCACATATAACTCAAACACTATACCACAAGTTTGTACCCCAAACCATGTTATAGAACCTCATTGTTATACAACCTCTATATGTACCAATAATTTCAGCAACATGCCTCAACCAAAATCCCTCAAACATGAACCAATACTAAACTTTAGTAGATCTTCCTCAGATCAACTCTACCGCAAGCCCTAAACTTCCAAGAGGGCATCAAACAGATTTACAAAGAAAACCGTCAAACAGATTCATAAATTCAACACTACACATATGAAAACCATACATTTTTTCTTCTTGTAGTGTTTTTCTACTGCGGTTTTGTTTCTGCAAATCTGCTACCGTGATTTTTCTGTCGCACTTTTTCTGCCATGATTTTTCTGTTGCACTTTTCCTACCACAATTTTTCTATCATACTTTTTCTGCTACACTTTTCCTATCGCAGTTTTTCTTTTGCACTTTTTCTGCTACAGTTTTCGTGCCGCGATTTTTCTACCACACTTTTTCTATCGTGATTTTTTTGCCGCACTTTCTTTGCTGCACTTTTCCCTATCAATAATACCTTCCCAAATAACCTTTCATAAAATAGACATTCAATGATATTCAATAGGTGCTAATGGGAGAGCCTTTCTCTCTTATTTATACTTCCATGTAGCTTCCTCAAGGGGTTACCTTCTAACAAACTTAACCCACTTTCCTTATTTTATGGCTAACCCACTACTAACCACGTGTTCACTTCTAACTCACTTTGCTGCAAATAGTAAATTATCCAGTTCTAGTTGCAACTAAATTATTTTTAATTATTTTCTTATTACAAAAACTTAACCCATGACTAACTCCTAGTTTCACCCACTTGACTAGTCAACTTCTTTTAGGAGCTTCTAGAATTAATTTGACTTCTTTGACCTTCTAGATAACTCATGAGGATTCTCCACTTTCACCATGCCATAACTCTCTAACTGTGAGGAGTTATGTGACATTCCAAATATCACAAGAAATGGCATGACATGTAGTATACATATAGAATAGTCTTACCTGAAAATATATAAAACATCATACCATTATACTTCAATCAAACTAAAATCCCTTAATCATATTGTTGGGGCCATCGAAATTTGCTAACAGACATGCTTCAAGGGTTGACATCAATGAAAACCAATCCAATTAATCAACAATCTCCCCCTTTGGCATTGATGGCAACACTCTGATGCAATAATGAAGTCATATTTCTCATGCTCACCTTGTGACCATCGATCACCCTCGAACCATGCCTTTGTGCTCTCTCTCCAAGCATATAACTCTCTATCTTTCATTTGATAAATCTCTCCCCTTTTTAAATCAATGGAAAATGTAACTTTCCATCCGGGGATTCTCCCCCTAACTAAATTTTCCTTGGGGATGATCCCCCTAACTGAAATCTTCCTGAAACTACTCCCCCAACCTGAATTTTCCTCTTTATGGTGCTTCCTCATGTAAATATAAGAGATATAAAATAAGAATTCAAAATAATTCATTTTTTAGTATAAATTACTCTGAGTCTCTAGAAAAGATACTCAAAGGCTTCCTTTGGAAGCGGTTTTGTAAAGATATCTACCACTTGTTCTTTTGTTCCCACATTTTCAACTCTGATGTTCTTCTCTGCAACTTGTTCCCATAGAAAGTGATACTTGATTGGAATGTGTTTCATCTTGGAGTGCATCATTGGGTTCTTTGAGATATAGATGGCATTTGTATTATCACAATAGATTAGAATGGGCTCATCATACTCAACCTGTATATCTGTCAGAATTTGTTTCATCCATAGAACCTGTGTACAACATGTTGTTGCAATATACTCTACTTTGACTATAGATAATGATATTGATGAATGTTTATTTCTTAGCCAAGATATCAAACACTCACCCAAGTAGAAAATTGCTCCACTGGTGCTTTGTCGGTCATCAATGCAACCTGCCCAATCTCCATCTGTGTAGGAAATAAGTGATAAATCCTTTCTTTTTGGATACCATAATACAAACTCTTATGTACCCTTGAGATATCTAAATATCCTCTTTACTGCTGGAACATGTGATTCCTTTGGTATTGCTTGAAATATTTCCACCTGTACAACTAACTGCATTACATCTGGTCCAAATGTTGTCACATAAAGTAAGTTTACAATCATTGACATGTATTGCCTCTGATATGTAGACTTTGAATCATCATATTTATTTAACTTGCAAATGGTTTTCATATGAGTACTAACTGGTTTTCAATCTTCCATTCCAAACCTCTTTATCATTTCTCTGATATACTTGGTTTGAGAAATAAAAATTCCTTGGTTGCTTTGACATATCTGAAAACCCAAAGAAGGATAGCTCTCCAAGTAATGAAATTTCAAATTCATTCTACATATCCTTTGCAAATTTCTGGCTCAACATGTCAGCATCACTTCCAAAAATAATATTATCAACATAAACTTCAATTAATAAAATACTATCTTGAGTTACCTTGATGTAGAGGTTTTTGTCTGCATTTCCTTTCCTAAACCCTTGATGTTGTAAGTATATATCTAGTCTATAATACCATGCTCCGAGGTCCTTTTTGAGACCATACAAGGCCTTCTTTAATATGAAAACATAATCTTCATTTTTTGATAGCTGAAATCCTTCTGGTTGCTCAATGTATACTTCTTCTTCTAGTTCTCCATTCAGAAAAGATGATTTTGCGTCCATCTGATACACTTCAATATTCATTGAACATGAATAAGATAGTATCACTCTAATTTCTTCCATTTTCGCAAATGGGGAAAATATATCTTCAAAGTGGATACCTTCAACCTATGTGTATCCTTTACATACCAATCTATCTTTGTTCCTTGTAACCTATCCATCTTCATTCAATTTATTTATCAAGACCCATTTTGTGATGATCACATTCTTCTACCTTGGTCTTGGAACCAATTCCCAAGAGTAATTATTCTCTATATGATCAAATTCTTCATCCATGGACCTTATCTAGAATTCATCCTTGCTAGATTCTTCAAAAATATTTGGTTTAATCAAAGTTAAGAGTTCTAGGTATAGTTGTTCCAGTGAACGAATTATTCTTCTAGTCTCAAATCCTGCATATTTGTTCCCGATAATATGATATGATGGATAATTCTTCTATATTCATTTGCTAAGTTTCTTTGGAGGTACTTGTTGTTCTTTCTTTTCTACTTATATTTTATCTTCTTCATCTTCTCCTTATGATGCTTCTTCTTCGTAAACCTATTCCACTGACTCTTTTTCTTCTTCCTTTTATTTTTGTCCACATGTCTCATCAACCATTACATTGATTCTTTCCAAAAACAAATTGAGCCTTAGATTGTAAAATTTGTATTCTTTAATTGTACTTGAGTAACCAACAAGTATGCCTTTGTCTACACGAGAATCAAACTTTCTCATTCTTCCATCTTATCTTTTAATGTAGAATTTGCTTCCAAAGACTATGAAGTTCTTCACATTTGGTGGTCTTCCTTTCCATAGCTTGTAAGGAGTTTTTTCACTGTTGTTCTTGAGCATTACTTAGTTTTGAATTTGAAATTTTGTATGCACTGCATGTGTCCAAAAAACATCTATCAACTCGGAATCCATTAACATTGTTTGAGCCATTTCCTTTACTGTCTTTTTCTTTCTTTCAACGACCCCATTTTGTTGAGGTGTTCTAGCAATGGAGAATTGTCTTTTTATACCATTATTGTTGTAGAAATCCATAAATTCATTTGAAGTAAACTCTCCTCCATTATCATATCTCAAGAATTTTATTTCTGAATCCATTTCATTTTTAACCATTTCCTTGTATACCTTGAAGTTTTCAAATGCTTCTGACTTATTCCTAAGAAAACAAACTACAATCATTATTGTATAATCATTAACCAATAACATAAAGTGTTTCTCACCTTTTAAACCCCTTGTTATATTTGGTCCAATTAGATCAGTATGCACAATTTCTAGTGGTCTTGTCGTTGAGTATTCCTTTGATTTGAACCTGGTTTTTTTTTTCTTTCCTCGTTGACAATGCTTTCATAAAGTGTTGGTTCGATTCGTGATATGGGGAATTTCTCTGAATTCCTCCTTTTTGATGACTTTGAAGATGTTATAGAAGTTTATGTGACCCATTCTTCTGTGCCATAGCCAAAATTCATCTTCCTTCCCTAGAAAATACTTTTCATTTCCAATTTCACTTAATACATTTATGTTTCTTGAAGTTCTTACAGTTGTTGCAACCAATTTTCCTGAACTTGATTTTCTTCTCTCGTATTTTTGTGAATCGAACATAAGCTTATGAAATTGGTCACACATTTGACTTACACTTAGAATATTATGTTTCATATCTTCCACTAGTAGAACATTTTCTACCTTGGTATCCTTGTTTCCAATTCTGGTTGTGCCATTTCCAATGATTCTAGCTGATTCATCATTTCCAAAGGAGACTGATCCATCTCTTTCCTTTCTCAATGTTATAAACTTGTCTTAATCACTTGTCATGTGCTTTGAGAAACCACTGTCAACATACCAACCATGTTTCCTATGCTTAGATTGTAGAGCGAGTGTACATTCTTCATTGTTATACTGATTATGCTTTCTTATCCATGTTCTCTGTTGAGGTTCCTATATGTTACTGTTGTTATCATGTTGTGATTCTCTAGGAGGGACTGTAATTATACAATATTTGGCCATGTGTCCACATTTGTTTCACTTGTAGCATTCCACTTCAGTGCTCAATGACTCAAACCTGTTGTAGATTCTTCTATGTGTTTCACTAGGCCTTCTTGGATAACCATTATGTGTATGCCTTTAAAAGTTGTTTTTGTTCCTACTATTAGCTCTGCAATTTATAGCTTTATGTCCAAAATTATTGCATGCATAACATAAACCAAAAAATATAGTTTGAAACCTGGGAGTTGAAGATATTCTGAAAATAGGTACTCTTTTGAATCCTTCTTCTTCCTGAGGCCTATTTGTTTTTTACTTTCGTTGATTCTGAAATATGAATCTTCTCGGTGGAGGAGTGTCCTTGTGATCTTCCTTGTAGAAATTCTTATCCCCTTTGACTGCTTCTGCATAATTTTTTGGATATGTTTATTGATCTTGTGTTTTGGTGTTGTATCCTTTTTATGTTTGATTGTATCCAATTCCATACTTTTCATGATTAGGCCTTTGACTATTGATGATGTCATCCAAAAATTTTGAGTTGTTCTGCATATTTTTCTTTTGAAGATCCTTTCTCAATGTGACAATATTTGCTTCCATATTTCCAATGATCTTGTCTCTTTCTTCTAACAATTCTTTGAGTGTTTCTTCAATTTTTTTATCTTCTTCTATTTGAACCTTCAATTCCATGATCATCTACTCTAGTTCTTGAGTCTCTTCTTTCTTGTCTAGTTATGCTTGGACCTTCTTGTTTTTCTTCTTTTCTATTTTTATAACTTCTATCGCACTCAATAGTTCTTCTCGGTAGTTAAATTATGCCTCTTCATATTCTTCTTTGGTGTCTTATTTATCAGAATATTCTATTTCCATGAATAGAACTCTTCATGTCTCACTTTCATTGACTTCATCGTCATCTGATAAGGAGTTATCTTCTTTGGTGCAGAAACTTTTCTTGAAGACTTTATTTTTGGTTCTTTTGCCTTTATATGTTTGTTTTCTATTTGAATAATATTCATCATTTATTTTATTTTTCTTATGAAGACATTTGTTAGAAAAATGACCAATACCATCACAATTAAAACAAATCAATGGAAGTTTACCCTTATATCTATTGTTGGTTCCCTTTTTCAATCTTCTGACAAAGTTGGCCACTTCTTCATCATCTTCTGAGATGTCACTGTTGCTGCTATATTCTTTTTTTTTTTTTCTTTCCCTTTTTCTTTGACCTTTTGGATTTTTTCAATGTTGCTTCTTTTATACCTAGATTTTCCTATTCATTTCTCATTTCATAGGCTGTGAATATTCCATGTGGTTCATCCATGCTTATTGAGTCTAGATCTTATCTTTCTTCTAGTGTTGATATCTTAGGATCAAATCTCATTGGAAGAGATCTTAGTAAATTTTGAACAATTACAAATTATTCAATTTCTTCTCCCAATCCTATGATTGCATTCACTATTTCATCAACTTGTAAGAATTAAGCTGCAATATTCTCATATTCCTTCATCTTTAGCTATTCAAATTGACCTCTGTAAGTTTGAAGCTTTGCTTCTTTGAATTTTGAATATCCTTCATAAATATTTTGAAGTTTGTCCCGAATAACTTTAGTGGATATACACTGTATAACTTTGGTATATATCGAATAACAAAGACCATTCATAAGTGCATTTGTGGCTTTTGAATTATTTAGACTGAATTTTTTTCCATTGTCATTTGTTGGAGAAACTACTAGTTCTTTGTATCCATCTACAACTGATTTCCAAACTTCAAATCCCTGTGCATGTACATATGTTTTCATCCTTTTGCTCCAAAATGCATACTTTTGTCCATCAAACTGTGGTATTCCATTTTTTTACATATTGTTTCTCTCCATGATCTACCTTTCAGTGGTTAAATTGATTTCTAAAGGAACCTGCTCTAATACCAATTGTTGGATTACTGAGAGGGGGATTGAATCAGTAATAAAGAATTTTAATCATTTTAACCATAGTATGCAAGTGTTATTTATATTTATGATCAATATAGAATTATCATCCAATAAGTGTAGATTAAATAAACCATGAACAAATGAACAATCATACGCATACGTAGTACACCAATATTTTTTACGTGGAAACCTAAAGCGGGAGAAAACCACAAAATATTTTTTCTTATTTTTCTTTAAGAATTACATTCATTTGAAGCACCAAATTGCTTTGTTTTCCATCTCCAACTGGAAGGAGGCTTTGACCCCCTGTTTTCAGGCTACAACCTAAGGGAATCTCCAACTCCCCAATTCTATGGTTACAACCTGAAGGAGGCTACAACCCCCTATGTTATCCGGCTACAACTGAAAGGTGGCTACAAAAACCTATCCTTGCCCCATCCAAGCACACTGAAATATAAGTTCCAAATTTAGAAACTGAATATGTCACTTTCATAACTTGTTTAGTCAAATTTTTCATTGAGAAACCTATCACTATATACTCATCAACCAATCTAATATGATCACATATACCTCAAACACTATACCATAAGTCTATACCTCAAACCATGTGCTAGAAAATCATTGTTATACAACCTCTATATGTACCAATAACTTCAGGAACATACCTCAACCAAAATCCCTCAAACATGAACCAGTACTAAACTTCAGTAGATTTTCCTCAGATCAACTATACAACAAGCCCTAAACTTCCAAGAAGGGATCCAAAAGATTTACAAGGAAAACCCTCAACCATATTCATAAATTCAACACTACACATATGAAACCCATACCTTTTTCTTTTTGTATCATTCTTCTACTGCGGTTTTGCTGCTGCAATTCTACTACCATGAATCTGCTACTACGATTTTTTTGCCATGGTTTTTCTTCCACAATTTTTTTTCGCACTTTTTCTGCCTTAGTTTTTTTGCCACGATTTTTCCTCCGCACTTTTCCTGCTGCATTTTTTCTGCCGCAATTTTCCTGCCGTGATTTTTCTATTGCACTTTTCTTGCCACGCTTTTTCTATCGTAGTTTTCCTGCCATATTTTTTCTATTGCACTTTTCCTACCACACTTTTCTCTATCGATAATACCTACCCAAACAACCTTTCACAAAATATATATTCAATGATATTCAATAGGTTCTAATGAGAGAGAACTTTTCTCTTATTTATACTTCCATGTAGCTTCGTCAAGGGGTTACCTTCTAACCAAATGAACCCACTTTCCTTATTTTATGGCTAACCCACTTCTACCCACTTGTCCACTTCTAACTCACTTTTCTACAAATAGTAAATTCTCCACTTCTAGTTGCAACTAAATAATTTTTAATTATTTTCTTATTGCAACAACTTAACCCATGACTAGCTCCTAGTTTCACCCACTTGACTAATCAACTTCTTCTAGGAGCTTCTAGAATTAATTTGACTTCTTTGACCTTCTAGATAACTTCTGAGGATTCTCCACTTCACCATGCCATAACTCTCTAACCATGAAGAGTCATGTGATGTTATGCATATCACTGGAAATGGCATGACATGTACTATCCATCTAGAATATTCTTACCTGCATATATACTAAACTTCATACCATTATACATCAATCAAACTGAATTCCCTTAATCATACTGTTGGGGCTATCAGAATTTGCTACCGAACTTGCTTCAAGGGTTGACATCAATGACAACCAACCCAATTAATTAACAGCATGCACATTCATTTATATGGAGAGGGTTTTTTCAATCTGTTTCTATTTACAGAGAATTGGGTTGCGTGTCTGGAGTCCCCCCAGGGGTTCTAAGACTCAGTTTGGATCACTTTCTAAGTTTAAAATTTGGATTGCTTTGTCTCCTTATAGTTAATGGAAATCCAACAATAAATTCCATTGAAATGACTCCCATTTTGATTCTAGAATAGCGTGAGGCTATAATAATCATGTTGGATGTATATTTCCAGCCTTCACTTGCTCACATTTTGTTGGTTGTGGAGCTTGGTTATCTTCCTGATTTAGAGTTCTATGTTTTTTAGCCATGTTTATAGCCCATGAATCCCTTACACCCCTGGAAGAATCTACAATCCTCCACGCGGGGGAGTGCAGAGTGGGGTTGCCCCCACTATGGGGTCTAAGGGAAAATGAGCCCCCAACAGGGGTTTGAGGGTGAAGCCCTTGAAGAAAAAATTGCCTTGTAAATGTATATTGTAATTTCATAGTAAATCTATACCGTTCATTATAAGGTCACAGATCTAATGGTAGAAGTTATGTTAGGTTTTTTTTCCCTAGAAGGAAACCCTCTTTTATGATGGAAATGTATTGTGGCTAAGTAGCATTGTGAATATTATATTCTAAGAGAGGATACTATGAGAGAAAAAAGAGGAAGTTACAACAGGTGTGTTGTAGGTTGTATCCCTTCATTTGTTGGATAATAATAAAGGAAGGACCTAGAAATTTCTCTAGTGGACATAGTCCACACGGGGTGAACCAAGTATATATGTGTCTCTATTGTATTGTGTATATTCTGTGTTTTATTTCTGCATTTTTTTTATTTTATTGCTTCGTGATCCTATTTTTCTAACACATTATAGAAATCTTGCCACGTAACTAACTATGTCTTATTTCATTCCTTTCTAGAAGAATAAAGGATTAAGGTATTCCTTCATATTCATGACTCCCAGATGAGCCTTGTACACTTCTCGATGAGCTTCACTTAGGATAAAAATTCTTAATTCTTCGTTAGGCGGTACGTAAATTCTGTCGTTATATGTCAACAATTTGTCGTTGTCCAATGAATAACCTTTAAACTTAGATACCAACTTTGTATTTTGTGGAATATTTTCTCGAAGACTCGTCTTAAAAGGTATTACTGAGAATATGCATGGTCTCTGACTCAATGCATCTGCCACCTTTTTCACCATTTCTTTAATGTAAGTAATATCAAAGTAGTATTTGCTAAGTAATTCTAACCAATTTCTTTGTCGCGTGTTCAAGTCACTTTGAGTAAATATGTGTTGCAATCCATAGTGATCTATATTTAATTCAAAAAAAATTCCAATAAGATAATGTCTCCAAACTCTCAAGGAATATACAATTGTCAATAACTCCAAGTCATGTGTTTCTTAGTTTTCTTCATGTTTTCTCAATTTCCTTGAAATGTAAGCGATCACTCGACTGTCTTGCTTAAAAAATTATCCTAAGCCTTCCTTGGATGTGTCCGTGCATACCAATAATCTTTTTCCATATCAGAAACCTTTAGTATTGACGTTGGCATCAACAACTCTTTTAGGTTTTGAAATTCTTCGGCGCATTTCTCGGTCCATACGAACTTCTTGTTTTTCTTCTGCAATTTCGTGATTCGATTTGTTATCTTTGAAAAACCTTCGACAAACCGTCAGTAATATCCTGTTAAACCCATAAATCTATGTACTTATTGTATGTTTTTTGGTGCTATCCATTCCATTATGGCCTCTACTTTCGTTGGATTCACAACGATACCTTCACCAGATATGATATGTCCCAAGTAATAAATCTTTGGTTGGTAAAAAGAACATTTCAACAGTTTAATGCACAATTTGTTTTATTGTAGACATTATAGGAACAATCTCAAGTATCTGACATTCTCTTCTTTCATCCTAGAATAAATCATTATGTCATCAATAAATACTTGAACAAAATTTTCCAAGTATTCATGGAACACCCCATTCATCAAAATAATGAATACCCCTAGGGATTTTGTCAAACCGAACGGTAAAAATGTAAATTCATAGTGTTCGAATCTCGTCTTAAATGTGGTCTTGGGGATATATTCCTCCTTAATTTATAATTAATGATATCTCAATCTCAAGTCAATATTTGAAAAAACCGTCACTCCCTTCATATAGTCAAACAAATCATATATTCTTGGCAATAGATATTGGTTCTTGATCATCTCTTTGTTAAATTGAGGATAGTCAATACAAAGTCTCTGTGATCCATCCTTCTTTCTTACAAAAATAAATGGCACACCCCAAGGCAGCACACTTGGACGTATAGGTCCCAAGTCCAACAATTCATTCAATTGCATTTTCAACTCCTACATTTCTGGTGTCGACATACGGTATGGAGTTCTTACAATTGATTTAGTTCTAGGTTTCAAGTCTATGGTAAACTCCATCTCTCTCTTCGGTGGTAATTCTGGCTACTTTTCTAGAAATATGTCTACAAATTCGGATACAATAGGAAAGTTTTCTACTCCTTCCTCCTTGCCTTTTTTCATTTAGTGCTAAGATTGCATATAATTTCCATCCCTTTTGCATACCCTTCTACAATTGTAGGGAAGAAATAAAACTCAAGGACACTCCTTGGTTTCTTCCTACAATCACTCTACTTTGTCCCAAATCATCAGTTAAACTTAATTGTTTTGTCTTATAGTTAAGTATCGCATCATGTGATTCCAACCAGTCCATATCGATCTCTATGTCATAAGATCCTAAGATCATGACATAAATATCTACTTTCATTATAAAATCACCCAAGTTAATGCTATAGTCTGTAACCTTTCCTCCAACTTTTTGTTTGGCATCTGATGCCATTTCTACGTATCTGAACTCATACTGCTCGAATTCCTTTACCTTAATTCTCTTTATCACTGCACTCAAAATAAAGCTCTTTGTAGCACCTAGATCTATCAAATTGTAAAATTTTTATCAGTGATCGTACATGATGTCCCGAGCACAGTGGACTGGTGCTTAGCCTGGTTGTTTTTCACCACTACATGTATCCTATGGAACTTGCTTGTTAGGGTCCTAACCCGCACATAGGTAGAACAGTATATTCAGATGTAATAAAGGTCAATATTAATAAGGCCTTTCAATAAAATGGAATAAGGCGGATGTAAGAAGACCTAATAGAAGCTTTCGCTTCTGGAAGGATCTTCCTCTAGATGCTTCCTTTTAGTATAAATAGGAGTCGAGTGTATGAGAACCCTAGCTTGGATATTATTGTAATAGAGCTCTGCTCAACTGGAGGTTGCCCCCTCGAGGAGACCCGTGAACATTGCTTTCATATTCAAAGTGATATTTCTGTTGTTATTCTTATATCATTTTAGTGTTATTGTGGTGAATGTTCTGGTTATATTGTTGTTATTTTTCCATTACTAGCATTTTATTTCAATTCTGCATACATTTTATATATAGTATATTACAAGTGGTATCAGAGCACTTTCCTTGGCAAAAAGTGTGGGTTAAATTTTTTTTTCAGGGTAGAGACGTATTTCGGCGTCTTTAAGCCACAGAGATCTGTCATTATGCACATAAACTCGCGGTTGAGGGATTCATACACGCAGGAAATACAAGTGGTACTTAGGTGCAAATCTGTTGGCCACCCTTGTAACCCCTGTTGGTACCCCTTCGAGTGGTAGTGCATCGGACAACACCTATGTACGGATCGGCCTAGATTGCCTGAAGCCCTCTTTAGATAAACCGATCAACCACCTGACTGCTATAGTGTCACCAAGAACAGCACTCAAGAAGATACTCTCTAGTACTTGGGTAATCAGGTAGTACGGCTAAGAGTATGGTCTGTCCTCCTTAGTTAGTGCCCTGAGATATTGGGTCGAGTACTACTGTTGGACCCCGCACGTATATCAGAGAGCTATAGCACATGGAAAACCCTTGTCTGTAGAACTCTTGAATACCTAACCCTTGGGGGACAGAAACATAAACAAATTAAAACAGACAAGATCTATTGTTGTGCAACTGTGTTCAGGTTGCCAAGTAAATACACATTTCTTTCTGGTTAAGCATTTGGGCATTTCCTCTCTACAGTATTCTTTAGACCGGAGTATAACTCTATAAAAAAATAAAAAATAAAAATAAAAGTCTGGAAATTTTTTCACCATTATTTGAGACCTATTCCATTAGATTCATCTCTTCGCCCTTATCACATTCATCCATATCATTTTTTCGGCCAAAATTTTCACCCCGCCCGCCCCTTTTCAGTTCCCTCATCCTCATGGCCCATACTCATAGCCAACACTTGGAAGCTTTCTTCAACACCTTGCAATCTGGTCTCATTGAGAGCCAACAAGAAGTGAAACAACTCAGTGTCAATGTTGTCACCATCAATATAACCATGTAGTCCTCAATGGGGGAAATCAAGCAAGACCTCACCACCTAGCTTGAATCAGTCTTTTCGGCACTCAGCACCAAACTGCATATCCATACAGATAACCCTTCCTCTTCCTCACCTTGACATACTGAAGGTGACCATTCCTCTCATTCCCATACCTTTCAGAACCATCACTTTCAACGTGACTTACGCCTTCCGTGGGTGTATGTGACCAAATTTGACGGCTCGAACCCCACTGGTTGGGTAACCCAAATGGAACATTACTTCTCTTGATACGACATTACAGATCACTTGGCCAAACTTCGGTATGGTGTTCTCCATCTAGATCAAGAACGTTAGCAATGGTGGCAGTGGAGAAAAACTTCTCATCAAGGGTATATTGCTTGGACACACTTTGTGGTAGAGCTTTATGAACGCTTTGACACTGACACCAACCATTTGGGCCATTTAACAAAGTTGAAACAATTAGGAATAGTGGACGACTTTATAGCTGCCTTTGAGCACCTGCCTTTTAGAACAGAGGGCATGTCTGATCCCTTTTTCTGAGAGTGTTTTATCAGCGGCCTCAAGGATGAAATTCAGGCCCATGTCCTCATGGCTTGGCCTGAGAGTTGGGTGGAGGCTATCAAAAGAGCTAAAGAAGCACAACAGGTTGTATCTGCTCAAAACTGCAAACCCTCCTTTATCCCTTGCCTTAAACCAGTAAATCCAACTACTCCCTCTACTCCACTAAAGATCCAAAAATTGACCAGGGTTGAAATGGATGAACGCCAACTCAAAGGCCTTTGTTATAACTGTGATGAAAAATATTTCTTGGGCCACAAGTGTAAAGAACAAAATATTTTTATGGTCATCTCCGAGGAGATTTCGGAAGAAGATGAAGAAACTCCCTCTGTGTCTGAGTCACCTAAATCCACTGACATAACCCCTCCCTCAAACCCTCCTGAAGTAGAACCGGTCATTTCCTTTAATGCTCTCACTGGCTTCTACACTCCCCAAACCCTCAAGTTAATTGGTTACATCAATCATCGGAAGGTCATCATTCTGGTTGATAGTGGCATCACCCATAATTTTATTCATCGCCACATTGCTCAAGAAACTCATTGCTACATCCATGACGTCAATAATTTCCAAATCATGATTGCCAATGGTGGTTCCATGAAATGTGGAGGGCGTTGTGAAAATGTGTGTCTCCAAATTGTTGACTACCACCTGAAATCCCATATCTTTGCTATCGACATGGGAGGTTGTGACATTGTGTTGGGTACAGACTAGCTAAGGAATTTGGGTCCCATTCTCATGGATTTTAAAGACTTAACCATGCAATTCGACCAGGAGGGCCACCAATATAAGTTCCAAGGAATCACCACTGGTTCACCTGAGATCAATAGTTCCCATCACATGGAAAATCTTCTCAAAAAGGGTCATTCTGGTGTTATCGCCCAACTCCATGCCATACAAGCAACAGAGACACCCTCGGTACCGCAAGACCTCCAAGCCATCCTTTCTAAACATCAATTGGTCTTTTCCACTCCCCAAGGCCTCCCTCCTTCCCGTGGTGTTTATGATCATTCCATTCCCCTTGTACCCAAAAGCCTTCCTCCCAATATACGTCTGTATCGTCACCCATTTTCCCAAATAAATGAAATTGAAAAAATGGTTCAGGAACTCCTTAATGCATGTGTTATCCGCCCTAGTACGAGCCCCTACTCATCTCCTATGGTCATGGTCCTAAAGAAAGAAGGTTCTTGGCGAATGTGTCCTGACTTCTGTGCCCTCAACAAACTTACCATCAAAGACAAATTCTCCATTCTTGTCATTGATGACCTCCTAGATGAATTGAGTGGCACCCAATTCTTCACTAAACTGGATCTTCATTTGGGCTACCACCAGATACGTACGAAAGAGGCATACATTCCCAATACTACCTTTAGAACTCATGAGGACCACTATGAGTTTTTGGTCATGCCCTTTGGCTTGTGTAATGCCCCCTCTACCTTCCAAAGCCTCATGAATCATGTCTTTCATCCTTTTATCTGCCATTTTTCATTAGTTTTCTTTGATGATATCCTCATCTATAGAAAAACCTAGACAAACCATCTTGTTCATGTGGATCGAGTTCTCCATCTACTCTCTTGGCACCAATGTTTCCTGAAACAGTCTAAATGTGCTTTTGGCACCTCAGAAGTAGAATACTTGGGTCATGTGGTTGGCAAAGATGGTGTGAGGGTGGATCCTAAAAAGATTGAAGATATGAAAGACTGGCCTCACCCAAAGACTCTTAAGAGCTTGCATGGATTTCTAGGCTTAATAGGGTATTATCGCAAGTTTGTTAAGAATTATGGGAAGATTGCAACACCTATCACTTCTCTCCTAAAAAAGAACTCTTTCACTTGGACTCCAACCACTGCTCAAGATTTTAAGACCTTGAATATGGCCATGTGCACCACTGCAGTCCTCACCCTTCCCGATTTCAAAAAGACCTTTGTGTTGGAATGTGATGCCTCAGGGAAAGGAATTGGTGTTGTCCTTATGCAAGAGGGTCAACCTTTGGCCTTTACCAACAAGCAACTATCTGAAATAAATCTAGGCAAATCCATCTATGAAAAGGAAATGTTGGCTATTCTACATGTTTTGGATTTGTGGCGTCCTTATCTATTGGGGAAACATTTCCAAATTAAGACAGACCATCAAAGCCAAAAATATTTTCTAGAACAACGCATTTCCTCCCTAGAACAACAAAATTGGGTGACTAAACTCTTTGGATATGATTATGAGATCATTTATAAGAAAGGCAAAGACAATGTGGTTGCGGATGCACTTTCCCAAAAATATTAAGATGAAGGATCCCTTTTTTCTCTTACATTCATTATACCAGATTGGCTCCAAGTCGTTTGCCAGGAATGGCTACAAGATCCCAAAAGTTCGTAGTTGATCCACCAATTACAATCGAAGGCTCCAACTCCCCCAAGGTACTGTTGGCTCCATGAGGAAATTTGATACAAAGGCCATTTGTATTTAAGTAAACAATCAAAGCTTAAATCCACGGTACTTTCTGAGCTTCATGCTACACCCACAGCAGGGCACTCCGGGTTCACAAAAACCTATGACAGGGTCAAACGTTCCTTTTTCTAGGATGGTATGAAATAGGACATTCGTAATTTTGTAGCTGAATGTGATGTGTGTCAATGAAACAAGGGAGAAACAGCCAAATCGACGGGCACACTACAACCACTCCCGATTCCACCTGCTATTTGGAAGGATATCTCTATGGATTTTATTACCGACTTACCCAAATCGGGAAATAAATCCTTCATCATGGTGGTTGTTGATCTCCTTTCCAAGTATGCTCATTTATGTGCCCTTCAACACCCGTTTACAACATTCATGGTGGCTCAAGTATTCATGGATCAGGTCTTCAAGCTTCATGGCATGTCGCACTCTATTATTTCTGATCGCGACCCAACTTTCACAAGCAATTTTTGGCAAGAATTGTTCAAGATACAAGGCACCGAATTGCATCTCAGCACAGCTTATCATCCCTAGACTGATGGCCAAATGGAAGTTGTCAACAAGTGTTTGGAAACATATTTGAGGTGTTTTGCCTCGGAAAAGAAAAATCAGTGGGCTCAATGTTTACCCCTAGTTGAATGGTGGTACAACACTTCATACCACACAGCTACATGCATGACTCCTTTTGAAGCAGTATATGGATAGAAGCCACCTTCAGTTCTCTCATACTTACTGGGTGCCTCGAAGGTCTAGGTGGTTGACCTAACACTTACAGCTTGAGAGGCTATTCTCCATACCCTCAAAGAAAATTTGGTCATGGCACAAAATCACATGAAGAAACAAGCAGATCAAGGTCACTCTGAATGTCAATTTGCAGAAGGGGATCAAGTGTTTCTTCGACTGCAACCTTACAAGCAAACTTCCCTCAAGGCCAAGCATTTTCAAAAGCTAACACCCAAATTTTATGGTCCTTATATTATACTCAAGCGTGTGGGACAAGTCGCCTATCAGTTAGCTTTTCCCAGTAATTCGAAGCTACATCATGTTTTTCATGTTTCATGCTTAAAGAAGGTGATTGGAGATAAGTGCCAAATTCAAACCAACCTTCCAGAGTTAGCTGAAGAAGGATCCATTTGGCTACAGCCAGAAGCAGTTTTGGACCAGCGTGAGTGTCGCCTACATCAGAGAACCATCAAGAAAGTGCCAGTACAATGGAAAGATACAACTTTAGCAGACGCCACTTGGGAACCAGCTACCATTCTGCAACAATTTCCTCATCTCAATCCTTAAGGACAAGGTTGTTTTTAAGGGGGAAAACATGTTAGGGTCCTAACCCTCACATAGGTAGAAAAATATATTCAGATGTAATAAAGGTCAATATTAATAAGTCCTTTCAAAAAAATAGAATAAGGTGGATGTAAGAAGACCTAATAGAATCTTTCGCTTCTAGAAGGATCTTCCTCTAGATGCTTCTTTTTAGTATAAATAGGAGTCGAGGGTATGAGAACCCTAGCTTGGATATTATTGTAATAGAGCTCTGCTCAACTGGAGGTTACCCCCTCGAAGAGGCCCGTGAACATTTCTTTCAGATTCAAAGTGTTATTTTTGTTGTTATTCTTATATCATTTCAGTGTTATTGTTGTGAATGTTCTGGTTATATTGTTGTTATTCTACCATTACTAGCATTTTATTTTAGTTATGCATACATTTTATATCTGGTATATTACATTGTCCAAATCTCCAACTATAGTGGGTCCTGATGATCCAACCAACTTGGTCTTCTCAATCATACAATCTCACTGGTAATGTGTCTCCCCACATGTATAACTTCCAGTCTTTGGTTTAGTTCTCCTCGTCCCTGAAGTAGAAGTTGTTGGCCTAACATCTTGTGATCCTGGTCTATTCTAATAAACATGCCTAGAATGGTGATGCTACTACATATGACGTTGTTGTTGTTGTTGTGGTCCTCTATAAGGAGTCCTTTCCTGAGGATTTTGTCAACTCGGTGTCAAGAAAATAGGTCCTCTCGACACATCTCGATTCCCAAAAGTCTATTTGGCTGGTGTTTGATGTTGTTGCGCTCTTGAAGTTACATGTCCAGTCGGTCTAGAAGGATTCCTTCTCTGACCCCCATTGTTCAGTTCTTCCTCTGCTATGAGGGCCTTATGAACTGCATCGTGCAATTTCTAAGGCATTAGAATCCTCACAAACATGTTTACCTTTAACTTCTCTGTGTTCAAATGTGGAGCATACCTAAATATCTCCATGAACCTGGCCTCATACTTTGATACCATACGACAACCCCGTCGTAAGGCATTGAACTCATTAAGCCAATGCTCAATGAATTCCTTGGAAAAATACCTCTCCTAGAACCATTCCTCGAACAACTCCCATGACACGTCTTCGACAACCATGTTTAGTTGAGGTAGGAGTGTCTTCCACCAAAGTAGGGCACTCCCTTTTAGTTGGAAGACCAACATGCAGACCTTCATGTTGGAGGAGTAATCATGAAGTGTGAAGCACATCGCCATGTTCTCCAACCATGCCTCGGCGACTAAGTCATATGTGGCACCCTAGAAATTGGGAAACTTCACCTTCTTGAGTTCTTTGTGTATTCTAATACTACCAGCTGAAGTGCACTCCGAACCCTCATTGGGAACATACTCTTTTCCCTGATCTCGATCCAGGCGGTCGATCAGCGCCTCTGACATCCTTTGGAAGGATCTCATCATACCGACCACATATCCCACAACAACCTTCTCCTTCCCAGTCGTCTTCTCATCTCCCTAAGGGTTAGATCCCTCTAGCATGAATACTATCAGAGGTGTCACACCCCTTCCTCTAGCACCACATCATCTACTTCCCATGTTTCCTCTAACCATGATTACCTGCATGAACAATTTCAAAATTAATTAGTGGTACATCTCTAATTATTTATTTAACATAGTGGAAGGCATAACGATCCATTGTCGTAGGGTTGAACCCACTATGATACCATAGGTAATGTCTCCTCTTTTGCGACATCAATTAAGTGAGTAAAGTAGTGGTAATTTTTTTTTTAAACATAGATTGAACAAGGACTAAGCAACAATAACATACATCAATGTACACACATTCTATTCTCATCCACATCATTACACATTAATAATTAGACACATCATCACTGCTACTAAACTCAATCATATCACATAAAGATAACAAGGATACCTACCTGCCAACCTACCCTGGAAGGTTAGGACCTCCAAGACACATAATCAATGGTCAAGTCTAGTATTCATCCTATTTATTTTGACCATTTAAGGTCTCGGGACTGGTGACTGTTCTAAGGAACAAGGAGATATCTAATTCCCTTATCCAATCCTATCATAACAATCAATCCTAGAATTGAATATCAATTATTTAAAATAAAACTCATGCTCAAAGAATTGAACAATTCAATGTTTTATGATCTAAATATCACACCATACTGAATCTAAACATCTATAGGTGACATAAAATAACTACAAGAAAAAATCATTGCACCCACTTAAAAAGATTGCGCAACTTGAACTTAAACAATATTGGAGGCGTGTGTGATTCATTTATGAAATAATCAATAATCATTGTCTAAATGTTATCAGGATCTAAGATCATTAATTTCTCAATACCACAATGTTGTCAACCAAACAAGGATGACTACATTAATAACACAATTCCTTTACTAATTGATTATTTATATTAACTAAGTTTATATTATTATTCCAATCCTAAGACCCTAAAATCTCCTTCCATACAATATTATTAAGGATCAAATTGTAAAGTCTCTTTAAAAAGATTATTAATTTTAAGGTCTCTAATTAAAACTTATTAAATGGTCCAAGGAGAAATCACTCTAGTTGATCCTTAATTTATTTTCATTTATCTCCTAAATGTATTGTAATAAGTTCATTATCATGCTCATAGAAAGTTCTCTTAAAAGGAATCCTATGACAAGGATATATAAATGTAGATGGTTAATTGTTTTCTTATACATCCTTCATCCCACATTTATTATTCCTAACACATAGTAATAAGATTCTTAAATAAGATTTTCAACAAACAAGATATCAAATATTACCAATTAATGAGAATCCTTAAACCCACTAATGTCATCCATTCAATCCTTTATTCTATAATCAAATGAACTTGTATACATTAGTTCCAATTGTTTAAGAAAAATTATGACCACATGACGTGGAATTCAACTTACCAATACTCTAAGTTCCTTATTTATTCTATGTGTGCAACTGGATAGTTAATCCCCGTCATCTTTCTAGTTGAATCGTCTTAAGTGGAGGTTCTACACTTGATAGAAGTGTATGATTACACACACATAATAATGAGACAAGAGAATCATCTAAGAAAGAAAATCGATGCTATCACGTCCCTACAATCTGAGGTAATATAACACCACAACTACATTAACAACTCAATTGTGCAAAGTTTAAAATTTTCCACCACGTCACTACAATTATAACATTTCTCATGGATTAAATGATTCCATTGTCCATGAGGATATCCGACCTCAGATTAGAAATAATCGTGCATAGAGCTAGGCACTACTAAATTCGTATTTCTAATTAAAATACACAGGGACCCAACACATTCTAAGTTTTGACAAAGAAAATAACTTATAGGACCATTTGCGTTCAGGTTAAGTACTTATATATATATATATATATATATATATAGTACTTAAAATATCAGGTTAAGAAAATAACTTATATATATATTGTACTTAAAATATCAGAGCTGCAATTGCCAGACCCCACAAATTCCACCATTTGTAATTCAATAAGACAAATAGAAACCATACAAATTTCTAATATATAATATTGCAAAGTTTAAACAACGACCATATTGACTATAGACTTCGACTTGTAAATTTATTTGCAGCGATTCTAAAATTTTGAATTTCCAGAAGTGCAGGCAAGTTTTTACATTGTCCAATAAGTTCTAACTTTTTCCAGACTGTAATTTCTTGACAACAATTCTACATATTCTAGCATCAGAGTTGCAATTTAAATTAGTATAGTTTAATGAATTCCCTTTCAAAAATTGTAAATTAAATTATAGTGAATCTATAACATTTAAATTCTAAATAACACATGGAATCTTCGATGATCTTATAAATAATTGTTTGTATTCAATGATACAATACGATTTTATAGCGGCCATTATTTCATAAGATTCTAAAATACAAAATTACTCTTTGACAATATAAAAAATCATAATAAAATATCATGCCAACGAAGACTGAGGTTGAAGAAGCCCTTCTAGACATGTGCTCCTTCTATACTCCCGCTTGCTAATCACCGAGACTTCACTTGTACCTCCCAGCCAATGCTAGGGGTACTCTTCTTCCCCCTTATCCCCCCGAGCTGCAAATGGGCCACACACAAGAAACCAACAAACAATAGCTCCAAGGCTTGCCTCGCAAGGAAGAGATTCCACTCTTTCTACAAGCTTACTATTCCAACTCTCACAAGTAAAACACAGTCTACAAAATTTTGGCATCATAACATTACCAAGAATAAGTGAGATCCATTTCCCTTCTACCACAATTGCTTTATATAAAAATCCCTCATGACACATGTCCTCATGCACAATTAATTATCTTTTTAATTAATTTAATTAGGATTATTCACCCACACACTTGTCACACTCTCCCAAGTTTCATAAGTAATTATGATGCAGGAGCATCGCTCCAAGCTAGCGACATGCCAGCCAGCCAACACATCAAGCATGTTCAATGGAGAGGAGAGGCGCAACCCTCTCACTTTCAAATTTCAAATTTGAATTTATTGTATTAAATGATTGTAAGGCTGGTAGAGCCAAAAGCCATGCATGTGCGCAGGCTTAGATAAAGGTTGTCTTAAATAGTTGTAAGGTTGAGATCTAGATCTGATTCAGACTAGACAACAATTCAATGTAATTGAATGTGAATTAATGAGAGTTGGTGAGGATGGAGGGAAGCGCTCGAGGAGCCCCCTTTAGTAAAAAGATCTTCTTTTGTTTTCAAAAAAGGGTAGAGCAGTCAGAGTAGAGTAGAGAAGAAAAGAGAGAATAGGGAGAAGAGAGGAGAGCCAAGACTCTATTGTAGTCCAAGCTCAAACACATTGTAATCAGGCATTCTTGATTAATACAATCATAGCAGTTTTTCCTGCATGTTGTTGTTCATGTGTTTGTGAGTTCAAGAATGAATTTCTTTATGTGTGATGATATGTTGTAGATGTATGTTAAGTTCCATCTGCAGGGGATAGATAGGTTTTCCTATTTGTGGGTCCTTTGATTTTCAGGTTTGAGTTCTTTGTGGCTTCATGCAAGGTTGCATGATAGAATACTATGGGTTCTGCAAGCCAGTGCAAGGAGTGCACTTCTGAATTCTGTGGAATTTTAGACGAAGACATGCCAGGAGGGCGCACCAGCTGTAGTCATTGAATCAAGGAAGAATCCTCAGGGTTGTTGAACACCTTGAAGGAGAAACTGTGTAGAGGAGAGCACAGAGAGGAGAAGAAGAATTGTTGAGAATTATGTGAAGGCTCTGCCAAGAGGGCATTGAGTAAATGCACATGATGCATTGAGTCAGTGCATAGAGTGCACTTTTGAGTTTTGCAAAATCTGGATAGAGTTGTGCCAAGAGGGCGCACCAGAGGAAGTATTAGACCTAGGGAATAAGCCTCAAGGTTGTTGAACACCTTGTATGTAAGACTGTGCAGAGGAAGGCACAGAGAAAATAGAATCACTGAAGGTTCTGTGGAAGCTCTTCCAGAAGGGAAATGAGCAAGTGCATAGAGTGCACAGGAGAACTCTATTATGAGTTCAGAGAGATAACAGAGTCACTGAGGATTCTGGAGAACTTTGCCAGGAGGGAATTGAGTAAGTGCATAGAGTGCACAGAAGAACTCTATTCTGAGTTCTGAGATAAGAGAAGTTTCACAGGAGGAGACACTCACAGGGTTACTGAACATCATGTAGGCTCAGCAAAGCATGCTTGAATGGGAAGTTGCAGAGGAGGACACCTCCACCCCTTCAAGGAGACGAAGGGACAAAGACCATTGAGGTTCGAGCAGTTGAATCCCAAGCAGTAAAAATACATGTGCAAGGAGTGCACCAGGATAATATTCCGGTGAAGTGGTGATAGATAGTCGTTGGAAGGCTTGTCAGGCACAAGGAGTGTGCAGAGGTGAGGACTTGTCTCAAAGTTCTTAAGCTCAGAAGAGATAGCACAATTGCGTGAAAGGATCCTACAAGGAGTGCAAAGGTCAAGAAAACCCTTTGGAGGGTTCAAAGTTTGAGAAGCTCATGAGGAGGAACGCCTCTTAGAATACAGGCGGGAGCCAAGGTTACAGGCTTTGCAGTAGAGACAAAGGCCGAGGCATTTTGGAGAAAGAAATATTCCAAGGAAAAGGAAGAAGGCCATGCTCAAGGTATAGAACAACTACAGTTAGATCAGCTGGAGAGGCGAGATCTGGACCGTTGAGTTTCACATCTAGACAATAGAAGGAGAGAGCACAGAAGATTAGATCTAGGCCATCAGATCTAGCGCAAAGGATCAATAGTCATTGGATCCTAAACGAACTCATATTTCAGGAATTTAGGGATTGGCGTGACAAGAGATTTTGGAGTCACTGCATCGCAAACTTCCGATTTGCAAAATCCCAAAAATATCAGGAGCGTTGATTCCCATTTGGAGCGGGGTTCGGGATTTCGGCATCTCGGAATTCGACATTTCGACAATTCGATGACAAGGAGCTGGGGAACTTTGCATTGAAAACCCTGAAGTCGCGAAACACAACGCGCTCTTGGAGTAGGGTTGTGGTCATGGAGGAGGCAGCCATTTCGGCATTTTAGCATTTTGGAGTTTGGGGTTTGGAGCGGCAAGTGATTTTGGAGTCACTTCATCGTGAACTTCCAGTTCACGGAACTCTAAAAGGATCTGGACCATTTGATCCAACTCATCGAGAGCCATTGGATCTCATGTGCGAATTCCCATTTCAGGAATTCGGGGATTCAGACACTGGGGATTGGAAAGATAGAGAACAGGGGGAATGCTTGCATCACGGATTCTCGAATCGCAAAAGCCGATAGTGCTTTGTCGTGGACCATCTTTTCGTCATTTCGGTACTTCGGGAACTGGGTGTTCAAGAGGCTAGGAGTCGGGAGACGTGGAGTCCTGACTCGCGATATCGTGAAATCCCGAAAGCATTCGGAATAGCACCCCTTTTCAGCATTTCAGCATTTCAGGGTTCAGAAAGTAGAGGAGGCAGAGGATTGGGTCACTGCATTTCAAACTCCCGGTTACCGAAATCTCGATACAACAACAATGTCGTGGTCGCGTGGAGGTGAAGCTCACACCTATTTCTTGTTCGCACAGGTGGGGTTTCCGAAGGACATGTGGATCGAATTCGTGGGGTTCCAGTGAGGGCCCGAAAGAACTAATTCAGTTCTATGGATTCGAAAGAGAACGATCCTGTGTGGATCTTGGCACGAGGGTCAGGGGTCTGCGTCAAATTACCATTTTTATTTTAATTAAAAAGCCAATTTTCCTCACATTCCCCAATGTGTTCTTATTTTCTCTCTTAGTTGTCTCTTTGTTCCCCAAATTCTCAGTTAATGAGTGTCTCCTATCTATATCTTAGTTAGAGTTGGATTAAGATTCTTCTTCTAGTTGAACTAGTGGTGGGTTGACTCAAGATTATATACTATGTACACCTATTCTCTCAAGTTATTATGTATTTCTATTTTAAAAATCCCTTTTATTAATTTCATGCACACATGTGCATTTTATCCAACCTTTAAATTGTATTCCTCTTTTTCCTAGAGTTGATTATATTCTCAAATATTTTAATTTGTGTCATAATTCATTTAATCCTTTACTTAAATTTAGACTTAGACTTAGTCTTGGACTTGGGATTAGAATTTTGTTAGGCTTTAATTAATTAATAATTTACTATTTAATTAATTATTTGTTCTAACAAGGTCTATTCAATTCAATGTTTTCTAGGCCACCTAGATTTATTGACTCGAGTTTTTAATGACGCGACATTCCCTTCAAGACACACCTCCGTTCTCCAAGGGTTCCACTTGCCCTAGATTGGTTTTGGAAGTTTTTTCGAACCTTGGAATCAACACTCCACTTGGTCGACCTTGTGAGAGACTAAGTGCTTCTAAGGAATAAATACTCTTCCTTATTGTGCGCCCCTTAGAAATCTTGGTGAGCGATTGTCTTAGTCCACCCTCACGACATCATGGCACTATTGAACTAGGTAATCATTAACCTACCATTCAAACCATGAAAGGAGTGCTAGTAGGATGTGACAGGGACGTTGCCACACCTCTCCCTCAAATTTTTGGTCTATGTGCATGACCCCTTTACTCCTTATGTGAGTCGGATAAGCAAGCATCGTCAATCCTGCATCCACTGAAAAAAACATTGTCAATAATCCATATACATAAATCATACCTAAATCAATCATATATCACATGTGCATAAAATTAAATACTCAAACAATACAATCCACTCCCTTACTCAATTCAGAGTCCAAGGAAATCCATTGATGCCATCAACATCCATAACCTGTCATGTGTCATGCACACTCAAGAAAATTGGTCAATAGCATCTACCAATACTTATACATCAATATAGCTATAAATTACAATACAACATCATCATCATCATCATATGTAACCCATAATCAAAACAAAATCATAATATACCATAACCGAATAACTTGTACACAAGTGTCCTCAAAGAATATGTCAATAAAAGTGTGTCGAGTAGAGAGGGATGTTAAAATGTTCAAGACCAACAACCAGCCTCTGCAAGTCATGCTAGTGGTGAAAGTACAGTCAATGAAAGTCATATTAGCATTAACCTTCTGACATTTGTTAGTCATGTTGGGGGCACGAGTCTAGTCACTACTAGTCATACTGGAAAAATGTCACCAAACTGTGCCATTCATGTTGGAGACATGCTACCAACCATGACAAGTCATGTTGGGAGCATGAAACAATCCTCTACTAGTCATGTTGGGGGAAACCCACTGACCATTGCAAGTCAAATTGGGGGCATTGATAATGTTGAGAATCCTAAATGAATAAGACATAAGACCAAGTTCCCTTGTAGTATTTTCAATGGATATCACCTTACTCATTTGTTCCATGCTATTCTTGTGTTATGAACAACATGGTACTTGTTTGAAGGCCCTTATGGTTATGAGTCATCTTTAGTTTCCAAACAACCTATTTAGTCATTGGTTGATGAAGTGGTCGGCCTGATATAATCTTCGGTTGATCCCACTCTTCTTTTGGGAAGTGATGCATCTCATGACCCTATTGTCTCGTAGACTATTCAACCAGTGGTTGAGGAAGTGGTCGTGCCAATGCTCTCTTCATCTGATCCCACTCTTCTCTTGGAAAGTGACAAGTCTACCAAAGTGATTGATTTTATTCAATATTTGTTTGATCCCACTCTTGTTTTGGGGAGTGTTGTGTGTTTCGACTATGTCTTTAGCATCTCCAGTTTGGTACCTTCTAAACAAGGGGTCACTCCACTCTCTTCAAGTATGCTCCCTCCAAGTCCTATGATGGTTTCCTTTGATTAGAATGATATTATTGAGCCTCTCTTTCCTTCTTCTACACATTTCCAAATAATGGTTAAATTTAATTCAACAAGCATTTTTCATTGTATTATAAATGGAGCATCCGCAAGTGTTTTATCCTCCTCATCTTGGTAAGATTTGGGTTCTCCTAAACTTGTGTTAGCTACCAATGAGTTGTTGGATTTTGGCATAATACATAGTGAATATTTGGGGATTATTCCTTATTTCCCTATCACATTAGGTGAAAATACTATCATTGTCGATCTATTAGTGGTGCTAGGCCCTTTAGATTTCAATATCCTTCTTGGGTGTGATTATGTTTATGGTATGAATAATCTAGTTTCTATGCTCTTTTGTGTGATGCATTTTACTCAGAACGAAAGCATTGTCACTATTGATAAGCTTTCATTTGATAATCACCATCCTATTTTGGCTTTATCTTAGGTTTATCCTTTGAATTTTTCTAGTGTTCGAGTAGATTCTTCCCCACCACAGATGAACTATGTGGTGTCTTATCCTCAATGTTCAATTACTTCTAAGAAGGATCCTTTACAGTAACGTTTTCCTTCTTGAGACAAGGTATTGATAATTAATCATGTGGTTTATCCAATGGGGGAATGTGATCCTTTAGTTTCCCCTTTTGTCCTGAGTAATGTGGTACTTCCTCTTGAGTCTAATCTTACTATTTGTGATACCTTGAGCCCTAGTATGTGCACATTGATGAGTCCTAATTTCTTGGATGTTGAATTTCCTTTATGTGAGGCTATCCATGAAGCTATGATTATGGATTTTCAACCTCTTCCTGAATGAGAATCTTTACAGGTTGTTTACCAAAGAATCCCTTTGTCCGAGCCTAGCAATGGGCTCTACTTGGAGGATTACTATTCATAATTCGCAAGGTTGTGTGGTGCTTTGTACATATTGCACTTTTAGGGTTTCTTGTTTTCAGTTTTTGTATTCAATAACACTTGTTATTATCAAAGATTTCTATATTGGATTTATTAACTTCTGGGTGAGTTTTGTTGGTCACATATACAAGACTTTGAAGACATTTTTCTTTGGTATATTTTTATTATGTTGATCCATTCTGACAGATAATGATATCGAAACTGGCATATAGGTCGGATTTTTCCCTACATGCATCTTTTGCATTATTCATTTCTTGGTTAATTTGGATTTAGGATTGACCCCACTGAGTTGGGACATGGAACCTCATTTGATGTTTAGAAGTGTTGTAATTCACGTGGTAGAGCCTATTGTTCATGGGTGTCCTAGTTAGAATCTTGTTTGTAGTTTGGCACCCATGCTGAAGTACTTTCATAGGCTCGAGAGCCTTGTTTAGTTCCACCATGACTTTGTGTTGAAGCCTCTTAACTTATTCTCATTATTATTCTGGATAATACTCAGTGGGGCTCACTCATTTATGTTTTGGGTTGTAATTCTACATTGCATTATGTTGTTTGTGATTTTGAGCTTAATGTTGGCTTTAGCTTTCTTTCATATAAATTGTTGCTTATGCATTCTCACTGTTTTTATCCCTTGCATTTATTTCCTTTGTGAATTGACACTTGTATCCTTAGAGGAAACTTTCCCCGAGTGTCCATATCCTGCACATTTTTCCTTGCATTAATCATAGGTAGGTTCCTACACTTGGAGCTATTTTTGTTTCCTGCGACACTCGTTTCCTCCACTGTATTATATCATTCTTTTACTCTTTTTCAAGATTTTATAATATGAAAAAGAAAAAAAAGAAAATAATAATAAAAGAGCACGGGAATGAGTCTTTTTTACCATTATTTGCAGCAATCGTGTCACCTCTAAATAAAGTACAAAGTTTTGAGTCTGGTCTCAACAATTTCGTTTTGGTCTGGCTTTAGGAAACTGATCCAGTTACATAGAGTTTTTACTCCTATGAGTGGTTATTATTCTAGTAATTATGGAGAGAATTGTTTTACCTCATGCATCACAGACTTATGTCAATGTTCATTTTCATTTCATGCTTCCTTAGTCACATATTGTTTCATGTTCTTGTTCAGAGCAAGTTTTAGCTTGTATAAAAAATTCTGCTAAATTCTTTGCTTTGCAAGTCATCCTTCCCGTATGCAAGTACATCTCAAAATCAAAATCATACTTGTTCAATATTCGTGCTAATATGGAGGTCCCCCATTGACTTCCTACTAGCGGGTTAAGCTCTTATAAAATATGAAAAAGTTCTCTGAGAGTTTGACCTCAAGTTGCACCCTGGCCCTATTTACATCATTGATAGGTAACCTTGTGTTAATCATATGACATTCTGTCATTTTTCGTTGTTTGAGAAGTTCCCTTATGTTCAACGACAAGAACATTATTAACATATTGGAATTTGTGCAATATATTTTATTCCATTTTCCCCCATTGGTGGTTTTCTCGCCTTTGTCGACAATCCTCATTATTGGCTGCTATTCAAAAGGAATATTCCATTCACTATTTATATTTGGTGCATACAGGAAACATACTTGGTGGTGGTCCTTTCAATATTTCATATGATTCCTTCCAAATATTTGGCCTTCTACTACTCCTCATGTTAATTGATGGGGGGTGCCTTAATGGCATCCTTCCAACAGATCTCTTCCTATCGAATTCAACACATCTTTCTCTGGGGCAGGGATATAGAGTCATTACTAGTACCTTGTGGATTGAAGTCACCAGTGTTAGGTTCCCTCGCTATTGAAAGTGGGAATACATAAATGTAACTTGATTGATAGATTCTATCAGGTGTTGGACATAAAATCCCCTATTCACACTTGTTATATTGTACTAGTTACCTTTAAACCCATTATAATTATTGGTGGGTTGTATCACATTTGTTAATGGTATAGATCAATGATTGGTAATAAAACGGTGTCTCACTATGTTCAACTTAAACACGTCTATTTTCATATTCCAGACTCGTACCACAACGATTGATTTGAAGACCTATGGAACATAGTAGTGTCACCTCTTTAATGTTGCTACCTAGGTTGCAATTAGGTAGTACCACTTCTCAAGTTGGTACTAGTGAAGGATCAGTCATCCAACTCTTGCCTCCAAATATCCTTCACTTATTTTGGGACATTTATCCATTCTGTATGTCTTTTATGGCTATGATCTCTTTTGAAATGGATCCACCATGTATCTCTTATGTAGCCATGATCATTGCTTTCTATATATACATTTTTCATGGATCTAAAGTGTACTTGATTGGGACCTGCAATGGGATCTACCTAAAGAGGTATTGTGTATAGGTAGCAATGTCTTGCAATGCCATTTTACATGTTGCATATAAGATCTAGCTTTAATTTTAATTTTATTTTCAATCTATGCTTATTGTTTTGTGTTCTTGATTGGTATATGTCATCAAACACACCTATATAAATAGGATTCATAGACAATGCTATTATTTTCACCTAGAATATTGTTTTTGTAGCTTGGATTATTTATTATCCCATGGGCCAAGTTGTGAACAAAGGTGGATTTTCCTTGGTTATGTGACCAATAATGTTGCAAAGTATAGTGTAGTTATCAAACTTCTTTTTTAAACTATTGCACATGATATATGGCATATGATTTTTCATTTGGATTCACATTTGGTGGTATCTTAATTGAATAACACCTACCATGTGCATGATCTTATGATTCTTCAGAGGTATTTACAAGTGAGACTTCTTGAGAGCTATTTCAAGTTTATTTCTTATATTCATGTGGTAAGAAGTTTTAATGAGTTGATAAATTCATTATCAAATTACATTTTAGATTGGAATTTGTCACATCGAAATCATAAAATCATGCATGCAGGTAATTACAAAAAAATAATCACATAAGTTTGTGTGTGTGCATGCACATGCACATACACACACATTTATTTATACATACATACATACATACATACTTTTGGTTCTGAGTTCAAGCCTCGGGAGTATTTCTCATTTTAGAGGCCATAAAGCTTGATTTTTCATGTGAAATTACCTATTTTTGGACTTGATGTGGCACTTTATTACACACACACATAATGTGTGTGTGGGGGTGTACATACATATGAATGTATGTATGTATGTGTACACACACATCTCTAGAGAGAGAGAGAGAGAGAGAGAGAGAGAGATGTGTGTGTACACATACATACATACATTAATATGTATGTACACCCCCCCACAAACATTATGTGTGTGTGTAATAAAGTGCCACATCAAGTCCAAAAATAGGTAATTTCACATGAAAAATCAAGCTTTATGGCCTCTAAAATGAGAAATACTCCCGAGGCTTGAACTCAAAACCAAAAGTCTCTTGCACTTCATGGTAATAGATGATTGTTGTATTCAATCGTTGAAAGAGACATTTTCATAGCCATGGCACTCCTAACATGTGAATTTGAAGATGCTCTTGGATGTCCTATATCTATGTCAATGGCATCATGACAATTAGTCCCTCATGAGTACTCTCATAATATCCATGGAATTTTCTTCTCATATAGGATTATTCTCATCCATCGTTATGCACCAATCCTTGGGGAATCCATATCATCAAATTAGACCTACATTTGTATCATCAAAACATTTTTCTTATTGACATTTTATACCAAAAATATGATATACCTCTAAAAAATCCTAAAAATTAAATATTTTTATGAAATACAAGAACACTTAAAATTACTTGAAAAAAATTAAAATTGTTTCTTACCAAAGTCACCTCATTGGGCTCTAGGGTGAAATGATAGGTTAGGATCCCATCGAAAGTTAATCCTAACATATGGGTAATCATCAATGCAAATCAACTTCTTGGACCACTAGTTGAAAAAATCATCCTATAAGGAATTGGTGACCTGCCCTCCCCCATCCTATACATTGTATTGACCCATTTGGTCATCTTGGGATATCTGAGCTTGGTAGTGGTGTGGATATGTATGTTTTCATAGCTCGGTGTTTCTCCAAGAAAAATAACAAAGCATACTCCTGTACCCAATGTTTTATATATTCCCTAGTTTTCAAGCTATAAGTTGGGACTTCATGTTGACAAGAAGACCCATAGACCAATCAAATATTATAGGAATGAGACACTTTGTGCCATAATGAATTAGTAACAATGAGGCTAGGTGTAGGGATATGGTCCCCACTACGCATGTATGATTCAATAGCATGGTCTTGAGGCTCAAGTTATAGATAGTACTAATAGGAACCTAGTTACTTACCTTTTACACACCTAAATCATAGTAAGTATCAATATAATATAAAATGGTGCTAGTTGGATCACCTTTGTCACCTCCTTTCAGGACCACTATCTCA
>WSFP011347612.1:0-35907 GCA_009831015.1 Picea engelmannii
TCATCTTATAAAAGGAGAGGAGCTCTCATGGAGAAAGTTAGCTTGATTGGGTTGGAAAGTTCTTGAGTCTTTAAGATTGGAAATTTGGCTTGAGATTGTTAGCTTGGTTAGATTGGCTTTGAGCTTTGCTTTGTCAAGATATATTGTGAGTAGCTATCAGATCCATGGAGAAATAAGTGTGTGGGAAGCAAGGAACTGTTAGACTGTGCCCTTAGTCATACTACCCGACTACCCAGGTACTAGAGAGTATCTTTCTGAGAGTTTTTATCGGTGGCACTATAGTAGTCAAGATGTCGATCAGTTTATCTACAGAGGGCTTCAGGATATCTAGGTTGATCTGTATAGAAGTGTTTCTTGATGCACTACCACTCGAAGGGGTACCAACAAGGGTTACAAGGGTGGCCAACAATGTGCCCTTAAGTATCACTTGTAGTTCATGCATGTATGCTTCCCCGACTGTGGATTTATGCACTAAACGACAAATCTTTGTACCTTTAATACGTTGGAATATGTCTCTACCCTCTAAAAATATAACCTACAATTATATTCCAAGGAAATTTCTCTGATACCACATGTAAGGTGCCAGAACTATTATAATAGTTGAAAACATAAATATTGTAGAGAATAACAATGGAACAACACTATAGATGAAACCACAACACCAAAATAATACCTTTATTTATAGGAAACAATTTTAACTTGCCTCTTCGAGGGGGAAACCTACAACAGAGCAGTGACTATTACAATAATTCTCAAGAAAAAACTTATCATGACTCCTACTCTTATTTATATTAATTCTATATTCTAAATATCATTCTAGAGGAAGATCCTTCTAGAAGTGGAAGCTTCTATCAGGTCTTCTTACATTGACGTATTCCAATTTATCAAATAGGCCTTATTAACTAATGTCAGCCTTTATTACATGGAAATATATTATTCTATCTATGTGAGGGGTTAGGGAGGTTAGGTCCCTAACACTAAATATAAGTTCTTTTGATAAGTCTTCAACTATTATATCTAATTGTGGTGACAGACATGGGGTAGTGGATTAGAAACAGGACCCAGTCTGAATAGGACTTAACGATTATTTTATTACTGGACTATATTGGAACTCTTGTTCTTCTCCTCCTATATGTGGTATTTCCATTATTTGGAGTATTGTGCAAGGTTCTCTCCCTTCTTGATCACTACTCAACTCTCCTTTATCAGCCCCAAGATTGATCTGCCCTGTCAAAACATAAACAACAAATTTTATTAGTGTAATGCATAGAAATTATAAAGACAAATTTTACTGATAAATGATAAAATCGGGAACAAATTAAGAAAGGATTCATAATTTGAATTTTTAATGCAAATTTTGAATTATGTTCTAACACCGTCAATCACAAAGTCTAAGTCCTGAAAATCAAACCATTTGTTGGTGCTGTGAATGGTTGTAAGAACCTAGGTTAGAGTTATCTTTGACCATCAAAACCCTTTAGACACCAGCCCTTTTGGCATCACCTGCATGTGCAAATGAAGTCTCACCTGAGGTATCTATTGGGACTGTAAGAACTAAGTTTTTGTAGTAGTGAGGAATGGAAGGTGCCCATTCTATTCATTATGTCTTTATCCTGTCTTTATCCTTTGAGATCTACTTAGATATTTTAGGTTCATATTTTCATTATATTCTTGATTTCAACATAACCCATTACTTTACCATTCATAGCAATGGTGTTATGATTATACATAAGACAATTCTAATCTAATAAACATCAAACAAAATACATCAACAATAACACAAAAGAAAGTTAACACAATATTTAATGTGATTCACCCAAACCTCGGCTACATCCATAACAACTAGGTTTTTTATTGTATGTTTGGTAATTCCTTTAGGCTTGCGCACTGTGCTTAAAAAGATATATCATGGCTATCTTCATATCTCCTATCCTATTCATTCTATAGTGGAAGACTCTCTCTCTACATCATCTCTTAACATTATGACATCTATTCTCTCCCTTCCCAGCCTATCCTATCTCCTTTATTATAGATAGGAGCTCTTGACAATTGGGAATAGAATCCACAATATTTCTCGAGAATAACCACACAAAGGAACCCCTATTCTCCCAACCCATTACATATTTATAGATACATTATAGGGCTTAAAACCCTACTTTGTTCATCGCAAAATTGTATTACAATGCATGACTAATGCAGTTAACTAGCTATTCAGACTGCTTTCACCTGATTTTTTTTCTGCATGTTGCTTTTGAACTCTGACTGTTGTTCTTCTTACTTTTGCACGACGGGTTGTCATAATTCCTTTTTTCCCACTTTCTTCTCCTTATTTATTCTTCTCTCACTGTGCATTGTACTTCTGGATGCACCTCAACTACACACTCCCTAGTCCTTCTTCTTCCTCTACACAACTCTTCTACGCATGCCTCTTCTACCGAAATTGTATCCCAAAACTTCTTGTCCAACAAAATCTAGAGAATTATGAAGCTCTATCAAATGTTATGGTGTAGATTTTAAAGAAGAAAGAGAATCTTCAGATATATCAGTCATATTTACGGATACAACACTTTGATGAACAATATAAGGGAATATTTATAAATAAGGGTTACCTAAAAAAGAAGAGACCTGATTTTCTCTGACATTTCTCCAAGTGACAAGTTTTTCTGGATCTGAATATAGAATCATGGTGGCTTTTGGTATGTCTTCTAGAAGAGGCAAGATTGTCCTTTTGTGGAGTCACCGGGTGAAATATTAACAGCCAAGTTCCCGAGGCATGTTCACCATCAAGTCTCAAAGCTTACAAGGTTGTATCCTCGCGGAATATTTTTTCAACTTACATCCCCGGAAACAACGCCATTTCATATTTTATCCCTCAAGATGTTTTGGGATGTTGTTGGAACGATGTTGAGGCATGCCTGTGGCCAAGACTCAGGATGAATCTTAAGGCCATATTTGTAGTAAGGTAATTGTGCAATTATTTCTGAATTTTTTCCCTCTCTCTATCTCTTTCTCTTCTGAAATTATTGGACCTTAAAAAATTCTCATTTCAGTTGAAAAATGATCTCAACTATCAGAGGCATATGGTTGTGAGTGTTTTAGACAACCAATCTTAAAAGGAGGATGAAATGATGGGTTAGAGGAAGAGAAAACTAAACATATAGGGAACTGCTAAGAATGAATCCTATAGCCTAGGGGAAATGAACAATATGGTCAGCAATTGAGAATTCAACAACTCTAACAAGTGGAAACATATCAATAACACATGATTCAAATAGTTAACATATTTATACATTCAAATTCAAGGAGGTACCCTCTGCATATTGTTATCCCGATTTTGTGGGATAATTAAGGAGATTATGTGTTGAGGCCCTCATGTTCCATATATGGAGTGTCGTGAGATTACATGACTAGCAGTATCCTTTTTCACAGATGGAATCCCTTCTCACCACCACAGAGGTCGTATATTTTCATATGGCATCCACGACACTAGATATCTTCCAAGAGGCACTAGGCCTTGCTCCATGAGGTACAAGTCAGGTATTATGGTGAGTGCCATTTCAATATTTGAGGCATTTGAGTATGTTATATCTTACATTGCTTTAGATTTCATGACATATGCTTGGACATTATGCATTTTTCCATGCTTCACCTTGGTGGTTGACATTGTGCCCTAGTTAATGGTCTTCCTTGGTCATCGGTTTGCTACTAGGAACTCCCTTGAAGATCCATAGTATCGTTCCCAACCATAATTACCACTTTTCATCACTTAAAACCCTTGGTTCCTTACCTCTTGGGACTTTAGGGTGTATTGACCAAAGAAGGGGTTTTCCCTCATTCTATTGGAAGAAGGGGATGAAGGCCCAGAGGGATTGTTGTTGGGTAAAATATTAAATCCTATATATAAACCTTCCAAATGCTTCACCCAGGGATCCCCCATGGAAGAAATGAAATTCTTATCTGTAAGAAAAGGGGGAACCATAAGAATAATCATTATGAATGCTTAAAGGGTTAGTTGGAGGATAGGAGGTCTCATTACAACATGGCCTATCATGATAATGTATATTTATTGGTATGAAATTACCATCATCTAGTCACCAAGCCAGGGTAATGTCTCTCAATTGCATAGATGAGAGATATAGGGTCTCATCACGATCCAACCTTCTCATTTCCACTAGGTATTTGTGAATGTTGGAGACACAATTGCATGGAAATAGATATTGTCTAGTCTGTTTATGTTTATGTCCCAAGGGTTAGCTTATTCAAGGTTTCTACAGACAAGGGTTTTCCATGTGCTATAGCTCTTTGATAATGTGTGAGGTCCAACAGTAGTACTCGGCCCAATATCTCAGGGCACCAACTAAAGAGGTTAGATTGTGCCTTGATCCATACTACCCGACTACCCAGGTACTTGAGAGTATATTTTCGAGTGTTGTTCTTAGTGGTACTATAGTAGTCAGAAGGTCGTTCAGTTTATCTACAGAGGGATTCAGGATATCTAGGTTGATCTGTATACAAGTTTTTTTTGATGTGCTACCACTCGAAGAGGTACCAAAAGTGGTTACAAGGGTGGCCAACAATGTGCACTTAAGTACCACTTGTAGTTCCTGCATGTATGCTTCCCTGGCTGTGGATTTATGCACTAAAGGATAGATCTTTGTAGATTTAAGACGTCGAAATATGTCTCTACCCTGTAAAAAAATGACCCACAATTATATTCCAAGGAAATTTCTCTGATACCACATGTAAGGTACCAGATCTATTATAATAGTTGAAAACATAAATATTGTAGAGAATAACAATGGAACAACACTATAGATGAAACCACAACACCAAAATAATACCTATATTGATAGGAAACAATTTTCACGTGCCTCTTCGAGGGGGAAACCTCTAACAAAACAATGATCTATTACAATAATTCTCAAGAAAAAACTTATCATGACTTCTACTCTTATTTATACTAATTCTATCTTCTAAAGATCATTCTAGAGGAATATCCTTCTAGAACCAGAAGCTTCTATCAGGTCTTCTTACATTGACTTATTTTAATTTATTAAATAGGCCTTATTAACTAATGTCAACTTTTATTACATGGAAATATATTATTCTATCTATGTGAGGGGTTAGGGAGGTTAGGTTCCTAACACTAACTTTAAGTGCTTTTGATAAGTCTTCAACTGTTATCTCTAATTGTGGTGGCACACATGGGGTAGTGGATTCGAAACAGGACCCAGTATGAGTAGGACTTAACTATTCTTTTAGTACTTGACTAGATTGGAACTCAATTTCTTCTCCTCCTATATGTGGTATTTCCATTATTTGGACTATTGTGCAAGGTTCTCTCCCTTCTAGATTACTACGCAACTCTCCTTTCTCAGCCTCAATCTTTTGCCTCTTGTACCTCCTTCCTCTATGCAATACTCAAAACCCATCTTCTTCCTTTGGTATACCTCCTTGAGTCCTCTACATCCTCAATCCCTCCCTTCCTTCTTCATCTCTTCCTTCATTCTCTCTTGTTCTCAGACTATCCTCTTGTCATCCCTCGGTTCCCCTATGTGCGTGAAGCCCCTTAACAATAAGATTGCATTGTCATTATGCACTTGTCACAAAAAAACATCTTTATCCACATACCCAATGATTTCATGAACATTCCGCGAGAACCTTTGAAAAATTCGCTTTCTGCAACACTGTAAGATTGGGTACAATCTACAACAAATTATGTGATGTATCCTTCTAATATGTTATCCAACCAGAAATCAACTGAGCGAGTAGTTGGGTTACTTACAAAATTCAGCTATCTTACCAACTCAGGAGTACAATTGTTCGACACTACAGTTCAGTACCTTCCAGTCAGTCAAAATAGTTGGAAATTCGCCAAAGAAAATTTCATGCAGTTTTCTATACACATACCTTTGCATCCATTGCTTGTCATTCATTTGAGGGTTTATGTTCTCTTGTCGAGTAAAGTCACGTTCCTTCTTTTCTAACCATTTTGAGATATCTTTCTTAGTCGGCCTCCAAAATGTTCCCTCTATTATTCTTGAGATTTATTATGGGCTCACAGAACAATGTCGAGAATCCAAATTTAATAATGTTTTCTTTTACAATGTCTTTCTACCCTCAGCTTAGAATGAAACTTCAATACTCTAATAATTCAGAAATACAGAGGAAATATATCTTCCTTTGGGTTTTTACAAATAATCAAGAGGCGGGAAGAAGAATTGTAGAAAAACAAAATTAACAAACAAATTAAGGTATCTAATGCTGATAAATATTACCTTATTTTCAATAGAAGGAACGTGAAATGTATGTCTAAAAGATGAATTAAGATGAGAAAATATATACAGATGTAGGTCATGTTTCACTCACAGTAAAACAGAGGAAAAGCTATACCTGAATATAGATCTAATTAAGTGAACCACATTATATGTATTACTAAATTGCAGTCATTCATTCCTTAAACACCATAGAGTGAAGAAAATGAATTATGATAAAGTAGAAACACACAGAAAGAACATAACTCAAATAAATGAGAAGTAGAATATATGTCTTCCTGTAAGAATTTGTATTAAAAAGTCTCTCTTTACATCAAGCGAGAAAAATCCACACTGAAAATCCCTTTTCATATCTCGACTGTGTTCATTTATACAATTTTGTCTTAACCAAAATCAGTTAGACTTCCACACTTATATATCTTAAAATAGAAGAAAATCTTTTAGATAATAGGCTAACTGAATATTACAAAATATTTGAACATCTATCTTTCTTCTGGAAACTTCATTGCTTGTTAGCTATTTTAAGGCTTATCCTTCCTTCATTTTCTCATAGATGCAATTGTTTTCTATTTCTCTTTATACTATTCATGCATTTTTTGTAATGCAACTACAAATTTAAAGGGATTCCATATTAACGTTCAATTAAAATATAAAATCCTTTCTATGTACCAAGGGTAAATTCTTTTGAACTATGACTTGGCGACCTCTTGATATTGTTTATATTTAAAACATATTCCTCTTTGCTTTCATTATTAGAAACCATGGAATTCTCTTCCTCGAGGATTTTTTAAAGCTGCGCCCAGGATTTGATACTTCCTGTTAAACAAGAAGTAATATTCGAGAAATATCCAAATTTGGGTTCAACTTCTCTACAGGATGATCTTGGACTTTCTTTTCTTCTCCCTTGCGCCATGATTTTCCGTTTACAATATTTACCCATGTAAGAAAAATAAAGCATGTGAATACAAATTATAGAGATGAGATAGATTTCAAATATATTATAAAATCAGAATTAAAACACTAATTAATTCTACATTTAACACTTTGTATCCAAACGACAGGGTAATCATGCTAAAGCTGGCAATCGTATTACCTGATGACGACAACCTTATTCAAACATCTCACCATAATCACGTTTAATTATCATTAATAATCTTGATTAGTGAAAATAAGTATTTCGGTACTTTGACGTTCAGGGCTTTTGAATGGAGAATTTTAAAATTATCTTGAAGGTTGGAGTCGTGAAGTGATTACTTACCCTTAATTGAGCTTAATCAATCCTTACTTAACCTTTAATATTCAGCACTCCAACACTTCGGTGCTTTGGTACTTCGGAAATTCGGGACCTTTGGCACATCGTTACTTCGGAACTTTGGTGACCTTCGACGCTTCGTCACTTCAATGTTTGACGCTTTGGCATTTTTGAAAACTATCAAAAACATGATATACTGAAGAACATTCTTCCAGAGTGATGTGGAAGGATGACATCACATATGATTATGTGTCATAAAAACACAGGTGACACGTGTCCTCTTGAAATGTGTGGATTAGGTGTCCAAAAACACCAAAAATGAGTGCCACGTGTCTCCTTCACAAGGGTACCAGGTGGCATTGTACATGTCAATTGTGTACTTTACATTATAAATGTATCCTTCGTGTCTTCAAGGCTCCGGAGCTTTGCGAATTTAGGGTTAAAATGTTCAATAGACAAGGAGATCAAAGTCCTAAAGAATGAAGTCTCGAATAAAAACCTTAAGCGAGAAGATATTCGTTGAATGGATTTCGGGATTCGGGAGTTTGGGGTTTTTAGACAAATCGGAAAAAAATATTCAGAAATTATCGAAGGACAAAGTCCCAGAGTGGAACCATGAAAAGTAATATTGCATGATTTAAACATTATGCAATCGCATATCCTCGAAATCCCATGAATCATCGATATTGATAAGCATCAAGTTTGACAACTGAGGATTGATTTGCCCTGTCAAAACATAAACAATGAATTTTATTAGTGTAATACATAGAAATTCTAAAGATAAATTTTACTGATAAATGATAAAATCAAGAACAAATTAAGAAAGGATTCATAATTTGAATTTTTATTGAAAATTTTGACTTATGTTCTAAAACCGTCAATCGCAATGTCCGAGTCCAGAAAATCAAACCATTTTTTGGCATTGTGCATGGTTGTAAGACCCTAGGTTCGAGTTATCTTTGACCATCAAAACCCTTTAGACACCGGCCCTTTTGGCATCATCTGCATGTGCAAATGAAGTCTCACCCGAGGTATCTATTGGGACTATAAGAACCAAGTTTTTGTAGTAGTGAGGAATGGTAGGTGACCATTCTATTCATTCTGTCTTTATCCTCTCTTTATCCTTTGAGATATACTTAGAGATTTTAGTTTCATATTTTTGTTATATTATTGATTTCAACATAACCCATTACTTTACCATTCATAGCAATGGTGCAATGATTATACATAAGACAATTCTAATCTAATAAACATCAAACAAAATCCATGAACAATCACACAAAATAAAGTTAACACAAGATTTAATGTGATTCACCCAAATCTCGGCTACACCCACAACGATTGGATTCTTTATTGTATGTTTGGTAATTGCTTCAGGCTTGTGCACTTTTCTTACAAAGATATATCATGGTTATCTTCATCTCTCCTAGCCTAGTTGTTCTATAGTGCAGATCACACCCACGTTAGGAAATTCATGAACAATTTTCTCAATTTCATTCTTCTGGGAAAAGGGATGACGATGTGGGAAGACATTGGGAGGAAGAATGCTCAGAACTAGAGGAATGTAATGATCATGAACACCACGGGAAGGGGGGATTCCATGGGGAGTGGAAAAAATATTTTGGTGTTTGGAGAGTATAGATTGGAGGTCATGATGCACACATGTTGTCTTAATGACTTGAATGGCATTGAGTTGGGAAATAATTCTTGAATGACCTCTTTTGAGGATATTTTCCATTCGATGGGAACTGATGATATTAGGTGAGCCTGTTGTGATGCCTTGGAACTTATACTGGTGGTAGTCATGTTGAAATTTCATGGTCAATTCCTTAAAATCCATGAGGATGGGACCGAGAGTGCATAATCATTATGCACCCAACACAATGTCACAGCCACCCATGTCGATAGCAAACATATGATATTTCAGGTTGTACTGACCATGTTGGATATGCACATTTTTACAATGCCCCCCACATTTCATGCAACCTCCATTGGCAATCATGATTTTAAAATTGTTTACTGCATGGATATAACAATGGGTTTCTTGAGCAATGTGTTAATGAATGAAATTATGAGTGCTACCACTTTGAATGAGAATGACAACCTTCCGATTTTTTAAGTATCCAATTATCTTGAGGGTTTGGGGAGCAGAGAAGCCAATGAGTGAATTTAAGGAAATGAGTGGTTCAACTTCTAGTGCATCAGATGGTGTAGTGATATGATCTGGCTCAGGGAGCTATACTGCATGAGAATCCTTAGTCTCGTCATCAAAAACATCCTCATATATGGCCATGAACAACTTATGTTCCTTACAATTATGCCCTGGAAAATATTTTTCATCACAATTATAGCAAAGACCCTTTATTTGGCACTTATCCATTTCTTCCTAGGTTAATTTTTGGATATTGAGAGGGGTGGGATGAGGGGTCAAAGTAGGAGGGAAAGGATGTAAAGGGAAATAAGGTTTTCAGTGTTGGGAAAATAACCTGTTGGGATTCCTTGGCATGTTGAGTATATTCCAACCAAGTTTGGGGGAAATTCATGAGGACTTGTGCACGGATTTCCTCCTTGAGGCCACTAATAAAGAATTCTTTGAAAAATGTATCAGAAATTCCCTCTGTTCTAAAAAATAATTGCTCAAATGTTGCGATAAACTATTCCATGGTACCATAATATTTCAATTTGGTCAAACAACCTAGGGAGTGTGTATCAGTGTCAAAGTGGTCATAAATTTCAGCCACAAACTATGTCCAGGATACATATCCTTGGCATGATTTTTGACGCCATTGCCACCATTGCCAACATTCAAGATCCAAATAGAGGACACTACAACAAAGTTTGTCCAAGTTATCAGTGAATCCATGCAAGTAGAAGTAGTGTTCCATTTGAGTGACCCAACCAATGGGATCTGAGCCATCAAATTTGTTCACCTCCACTCGTGGAAGACGGAGATCACGATGAAAAAGGTTGGACTAAAATTGTTGGGAATTGGAGGAAGTTTTACCTTTGAGGTTAAAAGGTGGTTCAGATGATGAATAGAGTCCAGGAATGGGTAGTTTTCCCAGGACCTTGGCAGCAAACGATTCAAGATGAGATTCAAGGTGGGATGCAAGCTGGATGGAAAGGTGGGAATTGATGTCCTTCCTTAGTTCCTCTTTCATGTGGTCAATTTGGGAGTTGATGTGGGTAGTGATACTATTTTCAATATCTTGTGTGTGAGTGGTGGCCATGGTGAGGGGAAAACACATGAAGAGGTGGAAATGAGAGGTGGCGGAAAAGGGAGGGTGGGTCCACAGAAAGAAAAGGATAAAAAAATGATAGATATCATTGGGATCAGGATGAAACAAGGATTCTAATGGAATAGATCCCCAGTAGAGGTATTGGGAGCGGTCGGGGCCATAGGAAGAAATAAACTGAAAAATTATAGGTATCATTGTGATGAGGATGAAGAAATGATTCTAATGGGATAGGTCTCAAATAAGGGTGCAGGCAGGCCCCAGACACTTTTTTTTACTCCTATGGAGTTATACTCTGATTTCAATAATATTGCAGTGTCAGAATGCCCAAATTTTTAATAGGGAAAAATGTGTCGGAATTTCGCAACCAGAATGCAGGAGACATAGTTGCATGGAAATATATATTTTCTGGTCTGTTTAGGTTTTTGTCCCAAAGGTTAGGGTATTCAAGGTTTCTACAAACAATGGTTTTCCCTGTGCTATAGTTCTTTCATAATGTGCAGGGTCCAACAGTAGTACTTGGCCCAATATCTCAAGACACCAACTAAAGAGGCTAGACTATGGCCTTATCCATACTACCAGACTACCCAAGTGCTAGAGAGTATATTTCCGATTGTTTTTATCGGTGGCACTATAGTAGTTAGGAGGCCGATCGGTTTATCTACAGAGGGCTTCAGGATATCTAGGTTGATCTGTATACAAGTGTTTTCTGATGTGCTACCACTGGAAGGGGTACCAACAGGCGTTACAAGGGTGGCCAACAATGTGTGCTTAAGTACCACTTGTAGTTCTTGCATGTATGCTAGAGAGATCTCTCTATGCAAGAACTACAACAGATCTCTCTATGCAAGTGGTATCAGAATACGTCTCTACCCTGTAAAAAAAACAACCCACAATTATATTCCAAGGAAATTTCTCTGATACCACTTGTAAGGTACTAGATCTATTATAATAGATGAAAACATAAATATTGTAGAGAGTAACAGTGGAACAACACTATAGATGAAACCACAACACCAAAATGATACCTCTATTGATAGGAAACAATTTTCACTTGCCTCTTCGAGCAGGAAACCTCCAACGGAGCAATGATCTATTACAATACTTCTCAAGAAAAAAATTCTCATGACTCCTACTCTTATTTATACTAATTCTATCTTCTAAAGATCATTCTAGAGGAATATCCTTCTAGAAGCGAAAGCTTCTATCAGATCTTCTTAAATTGACTTATTCCAATTTATTAAATAGGCCTTATTAACTAATGTCAGCCTTTATTACATGGAAATATATTATTCTATCTATGTGAGGGGTTAGGGAGGTTAGGTCCCTAACACTAACTAAAAGTTATTTTGATAAGTTTTCAACTAATATATCTAATTGTGGTGATGCACATGGAGTAGTGGATTTGAAACAGGACCCAGTCTGAGTAGGACTTAATGATTCTTTTATTACTGGACTATATTTGAACTCTTGTTCTTCTCCTCCTATATGTGGTATTTCCATTATTTGGACTATTGTGCAAGGTTCTCTCCCTTCTGGCTCACTACCCAACTCTGCTTTCTCAGCCCTAGGATTGTTCCGCCTTGTCAAAACATAAACAACGAATTTTGTTAGTGTAATACATAGAAATTCTAAAGAAAAATTTGACTGGTAAATGATAAAATCAAGAACAAATTAAGAAAGGATTCATAATTTGAATTTTTATTGCAAATTTTGACTTATGTTCGAACACCGTCAATCGTAAAGTCCAATTCTCGAAAATCAAACCATTTGTTGGTGTTGTGCATGGTTGTAAGACCCTAGGTTTGAGTTATCTTTGACCATCAAAACCCTTTAGACACCATCCCTTTTGGCATCACCTACATGCACAAATGAAGTCTCGCCTGAGGTATCTATTGGGACTGCAAGAACCAAGTTTTTGTAGTAGTGAGGAATGGAAGGTGACCATTGTATTCATTTTATCTTTATCCTTTGAGAGCTACTTAGAGAGTTTAGGTTCATATTTTCATTATATTCATGATTTCAACATAACCCATTACTTTACCATTCATATAAATGGTGCAATGATTATACATAAGACAATTCTAAAGTAATAAACATCAAACAAAATCCATGAAAAATCACACAAAAGAAAGTTAACACAAGATTGAATGTGATTCACCCAAATCTCGGCTACGTCCACAACCACTGGCTTCTTTATTGTATGTTTGGTAATTGCTTCAGGCTTGTGCACTATGATTACAAAGATATATCATGGTTATATTCATATCTCCTAGCCTATTCGTTCTATAGTGCAAGCCTCTCTCTCTCTCTCTTAATCATCTCTTAACATTCAGATATCGACTCTCTCCCTTCCCAGCCTATCCTATCTCCTTTATTATAGATAGGAGCTCTTGACAATTGGGAATAGACTCCACAAAATTCCTCAAGAATAACCACACGAAGGAACCCCTGTTCTCCCAACCCATTACATATTTATAGATACATTCTAGGGATTATAACCCTACTTTGTTCATCCCTAAACCGTATTACAATGCATAACTATTCCAGTTAACTGGATATTCAGGTTGCTTTCACCAGATTTTTTGTCTGCATGTTTCTTTTGCACTCTGACTGTTGTTCTTCCTAATTTTGCACGTCCTTCTAACTTTAGCACGACGGGCTGTCATACTTCCTTTTTTCCCACTTTCATCTCCTTCTTTATTCTTCTCTCTGATTTATTCTTCTCTCATTGTGCATTGTACTTCTGGATGCACCTCAAATACACACTCCCTAGTCTCACTTCTTCCTCTAAACAACTCTTCTATGCACACCTCTTCTACCCAAATAGTATCCCAAAACTTATTGTCCAACAAAATCTAGAGAATTTTGAAGCTCTATCAAATGTTCTGGTGTAGATTTTAAAGACGAAAGTGAATCTTTAGATATATCGGTCATATATAAGGATACAACACTTTGATGAACAATATAAGGGAATATGTATAAATAAGGGTTACCTAAAAAAGAAGAGACTTGATTTTCTCTGACATTTCTCCAGGTGACAAGCTTTTCTGGATCTGAATATAGAATCATGGTGGCTTCTAGTATGTCTTCTAGAAGAGGCCAGATTGTCCTTCTGTGAAGTCACAAGGTGAAATATTAACAGCCAAGTGCCCAAGGCATGTTCACCATCAAGTCTCAAAGCTTACAATGTTGTATCCCCAGGGAATACTTTTTCAACTTTCATTCCCGGAAACGGCGCCATTTCAGATGTTATCCCTCGAGATGTTGTTGGAATGATATCAAGGCACCCCAGTGGCCAAGACTCGCGATGAATATTAAGGCCATATTTGCAGTAAGGTAATTGTGCAATTATTTGTGATTTTTTTCCCTCTCTCTCTCCCTCTCTTTATCTTCTGAAATTATTGGACCTTAAAAAATTCTCATTTCATTTGATAAATGCTCTCAACTATCAGAGGCATATGTTTGTGAGTTTTTCAGACAACCAATCTTAAAAGGAGGATGAAATGATGGGTTATAGGAAGAGAAAACTAAACATAAGGGGCACTGCTAAGAATGAATCCTGTAGCATAGGGGAAATGAACAATCTGTTCAGCAAATGAGAATTCAACAACTCTAACAAGTGGGAACATATCAATAACACATGCTTCAAATAGTTAACATATTTATACATTCAAATTCAAGGAGGTACCCTTTGCATATTGTTATCCCCATTTTGTGGGATAATTAAGGAGATTATGTATTGAGGCCCTCATGTTCCATATATGGAGTGTCATGAGATTACATGACTAGCAGTATCCTTTGTCACAGATGGAGACCCTTCTCACCACCACAGAGGTCGTAGATTTTCAGATGGCATCCACCACACTAGATAGCTTCTGAGAGGCACTAGGCCTTGCTCCATGAGGTACAAGTCAGGTATTATGGTGAGTTCCATTTGAATATATGAGGCATTTGAGTATATTTTATCTTAGACTATTTTAGATATCATGACATATGCTTGGAAATTATGCATTTTTCCATGCTTCACATTGGTGGTTGACATTGTGCCCTAGTAAGTGGTCTTCCTTGGTGATGGTTTTTCTACTAGGAACTCCCTTGAAGATCCATATTATCGTTCACAACCATACTTACCATTTTTCATCACTTAAAACCCTTATTTCCTTATCTCTTGGGACTTTAGGGTATATTGACCCAAGAAGGGTTTGTCCCTCATTCTATCGGAAGAAGGGGATGAAGGCCCAGAGGGATTGTTGTTGGGTAAAATATTAAATCCTATATATAAACCTTCCAAATGCTTCACCCAGGGATCCCCCAAGAAAGAAATGAATTTATTATCTGTAAGAAAAGGGGTACCCATAAGAATAATCATTATGAATGCTTAAAGGGTTAGTTGGAGGATAGGAGGTCTCATTACAAGCTGGCCTATCATGATCATGGATATTTATTGGTATGAAATTACCATCATCTGGTCACCAAGCCAGGGTAATGGCTCTAAGTTGCATGGATGAGAGAAATAGGGTCTCATCACGAGCCAACCTTCTCATTTCCTATAGGTATTTTTGAATGACATTGTCATTATCTGGACACCATGCCAGAACAATGGCCTTTAACTTGTCCCTAAATTTTGAAAGAAACAAAAAATGGAAAAACAATGAGCTTGGAAAAATTTCATTACAAACGAAGGTGCCACACACCCTCTACAAAGGAACCCATGAATGAGACACTACAACCCCATGTATGTCATGAACCCCATGCCCATTGAGTCTTTACCCTTAACCATTTCACCCACTTTACACGAATTAGAGATGGATATCTTGGAAACACTCCTTGACCTAGGGCAAGATCTACCCAATAGGACACCTCATCAACCCTCCCATATCCAATCTTGGCAAGTCACATAATGTATTTGAGCACTTAATTGTTTGACAGTGTAATATTTGATGCAGATGCTTAGGTGTCTCATTTATTGACTTGGTTTACTTATCATGATATTTTGACTTGAGATCCTTGTAGGCCGTTCATATTTGTCTTTGCAAGACCTATTTGGTGGATAGTTTTGGAGGAACAAGCCTAACTTGGGCTTCCATGGGGCTTGAAGCTCGCAAGTGGATACTAAGGGTCTGCATGTCAGATGAGAGAGACTTACCTTTGAAGGAATGGAAGACATTGTGGATGACATAACCTAGCCCTCACATGCCAAATATTTTTCCTAGGAGAGGCAAAACGTCACCTTTACAGGCATGACACAATCTAGGAGGGATAGGGTTTGGTGTTGAGCTTACCACTCATTGAAACATGGAATTTTTAGGAGAATGAGGCTTTGACCATGAAGGAAGTGACTTGGATTCTTGACATGTGGATTTGGGAAGCCTAACATCCCCTAAAGGGGTGATGTCACTTTGAATTAGGGTTTGTTTGTGTGTAAAAGTAAATTTTAAAGTGAATTGTTTAATGTTATTTTGTAAAAGGGGAAAGATTAGGGTTGTTGACCCCTAGTCTTTTGGTTTACCCTAATATTATGTGGAAAAACTATTTTGGAGACATTTTGTATAAATAGAGATCATAAGATCTCTCTCTTTTGCACTTGTTTATGATTATCTCTTGGATTATTGGTTGATGGAAGTGGTGTTCTAGACTTGGAAGGATATTCTCTTGCTATTGTAGTGGTTTGTCTTAGCTTTTTCCTTGAATAGATAAGGTTTTTACATTGTTGCTATCATTTATTGTTCAAGTCAAGGTTATTTGCTAGAGCTAAGTGGAAAGTATAAAGGAATACACCCCCACCTTAGTCTCCATCACTTTATGCTTACATGTTATTGGTCTAACAAGGGTTTTCTAAGGGAAGTATAAGGGCATACACCCTCTTAGCCTAAACCCTAGCTAGAGATACTTGCCTTAGGGAGTAAGAGGATTTACATCCCCAAGGAGATAGTACCTCTACCTCTTTCTTTTCTTGACTCCATTAACCCTTTAATTGAAGGCACTAGTCATTTACTTTTTGCATTGGAGAAATAAATTGTTTCCTTGGTAAATGTACAAATTTCAAGTTTTAAAGTTGTCTTTTTGGGAAAGTATTCTTTGAGCCTTTGGCTCCCTTGCCTCATTGAGGTGTCCCCTTTAACCCAATTTTTTTTCTTCTGTTAAAAAACTAACCTACAACCATTAGGGCTACAAAAAACTAACCCTCTAACACTCGATAATTCCTAAACTAACCCTAGGATTTAGCCCTAATTTTTCCCTAACTCTCTACTAGGCCTAGTGCACCTATTGGGATAGTTAGAGGTGGTTTCTTGTGGTTGATTTTTTTGTTTTTATTCTTGGTTTTCTACATCCATAAGGCTAATAATATCACTGCAGCAAATTCTTTGTTTCAACGTCCCTCTTCATGCTAAAGTTATTGCTTAATCATTGGTGAGTTGAGCTAGATTTTACTAGCTTACCTCTTGTTTATTTTATCATATGCTTAGAACTTTATATTGCATCCTTGATTATATTCCAATTAGGAAAAGAAATATTAAATTACTTGTCTAGCTAACATACTACATTATATGCATTGTTTTCCTTGTGTCTCTGGAAGATGTTCATACTTGGTAGGTTGCTCAACTCATTTGGAAACCCTTGAAACTTCCCAAGACTCTTTCTCAATATCCTCATACCATATAGAATTGAACTCTAGCGAAATCCACTCATAATTATCAATTTCCATCTCAATTCCCCCTAGGGTCACCGGGATTCCCCCCTTGAGGTGATTACCTCACCTTTAACTTTATGGGGGCACCTGCCTAAGGTGACAGTGGGTAGGTTCCCTCCTAGTTGTCACCAATTGGTGGTTGGGTCGGGATTTACCCAACCTACAACTTGTTTGATAACACATATCATTCAAATGCATAAAGAAAATAATGAGAAGTGGTCATACATTCAGAGGAAATCACTTATGTGTCATTACTAGACATCATACAGTAACACTAAACATGAAGAATGCACTGTTGTATGGATTTTATTTTCAAGTCTTGCCACAACAACATACAAGAAAGAAAAAATGGGAGGAAATGATTTATAGGAACACAAACACTATAAAGAAGGAATTATAGATTGAAACTTAAATGCAGGGGATGAATCTTTGTTACCTGCTACATTTACCAATTGAATTTGCTCAAGTTTTATGTGGTCTAATAGCTCTGGTTATAAGAAAATATTTAACTCCTAAAAGTGTCGACCTTCAAAATGGGTGCTCTCATTGTCTTTTATTCCTCTCGCTCATGCCCTAAAACCACTTCTTGAAAAAAAATTCCATCTTCTTGAAATGATTTACTGCTTCTTGATTTCTTGAATGGTTTCCCCTCTGGTCAAAATTAATTACTTTTACATGCATGAATTATTCTATGTTGAGATCGTGGGGTAGCTGGGAACCTGTAGGCTGAGAAATTTTCCATGCTATGCTCCTTATAAATATATGTAATCATTTTCCTCTTTGGATGGAAGCTCAAAATCCTAACTACAAGGATCATGCAACTCAATAGTCGTCAGATCGATCTCAACTATTGATCTTTAAAAATGAAACTTCACATATTTGGAAGTCAACCCCAATGATCGATGTATCGGTCATCGAAGCATCGAAGGTCCATATATAACTGTGATTAAATCGGGGCCATCCATCTTCCCATGAATATAAACCCTCCATTGCAGACCTGATTAAATCAGGGTCATTGATACGTTGACTGGCGAGCCTAAAATTCCCTGACGTTTAAAATTAAAATTGAACCATTGATCTGGAACGTGACTTGATATGGGTCGTTAATTAGTTGAACCTTCCCTCTCTTCAATGACATCATCATTGGGGCGATCAAGGATAACCTACATTGGGGAATGTTCATCGCCTTTTGCTGACGATGACGTCTACAACGATCTCCACTGTCCATAATTCATCGAAACGATAAGGGACCTTGATTTGTCTAGACCATAAACCAAAATCAACTAACGAATTTGACGTTCATGATGACATCACCTTGGATACGTGGCGACATTATACTAGTATACAATGATATTGATGTGGCATAGAGGATAGGACATGTGTCACCCATTTTTGGGATGTTGACATGTATATACAGTGGGTTTTGCATGTCCACGTGGTAGCTGATGGTTTTCCCTGACAGTGTTGTGTTGGCATGTTGAGTTGTCAGCTCTTTGCATTTTGGAAATGATGACATCATCATCAACATTACTATGTGTATCTAGAAACTCTCTTTTCATTTTCTCCATTGACAACATTCACCATGATCTCTATCATTGACATTTCATCGAAACAAGGGAATTTGTTGATTTGTGATCGACCAAAAGCCAAAAATGGCTAAGTAAAATATTGTCTCACTGATGTTGGACATGTGCTAGACTTATATTGGTCCCGTGAATGTGATGAAGAGGAAGACAAGAAGGACACATGTCACCCTCTTTTGACATATTCACTTGTGCATCCAATAGGTTCCACATGTCCACATGGAAATGTTTGATTGGTTCCGATAGGGCTCCACTGAAGGGATGACATGACACCTAACCCAGATGATTTTGAGGCCCAAGAGAATATATGTATCATTGATCGATATTACTTGAAAAGGGATCAAGAGCAGGTCTGGGTTGTCCATCAAAGGAGCCCACCAGAAGGGTATGGGTCTGGACTTCAAACATGACTATGATGAAGGGAATCTGAGACCGCATCTCAACCATCAATCTAGAGTTGCAAGGGGTAATCTGATGATGCACGAGGGACATCGATATAGCTCGACCAAGACAAAAAAATTGGCTAAGGCATGAACATGATCGCATTGATGTCAGCCTAGACACGTGGTGCCTTCTCATTGGTCTGTGTTGGCGCTGAGGTGGTAGACATATGGGACACGTGTCACCCGATTTCGAGACATTTACCTATGTATGTGGTGGGTTCCACATGTCCATGTGGTGGCTCTAAATTGGCTTTGATATAACTTCGATGGTGGGAATGACATGGCACCTGGCCGGGAGGATTTGATACTTGAGAGCATATCTGGACCGTTGATTTGTTCCACTTGAAAAAGGTTTGAGAGAAGATTAGGACTCTCCATTGTAGGTGCCCCATCGGAGTGGTCGAGGTATGATCTTCCAACATGACACCGATGAGGGAACTCTAAGACCACATATCGACCATTGATCTGGGGAACAAGAGATCAAATGAGAGTCGTTGAGCTCATTGTGGTTGAAAGAAAACATTGTCTAAGGAAATGAACAACATTACGCCAAAGTCACCCTGGATGCATGGCGACTTCTCACTGGTTCATGTTGACAATGACGTGGTAGGGGAGTAATACATGTGTCACCCAATTTCAAGACATTTACCTTTTTATGTGGCAGGTTCCACATGTCCACATGGAATCCTTTGGTTGGGTCTGGTGGTGCTCCGCTGGAAGGATGACTTGACATCTTGTCAGGAGGCTGCAAGATGTGAGATCAGATCTTGATCATTGATCAAGGGGTGTGTTTACTTAAATCTAGATCGTTGATTGCAGGTGTCTCATTAAAGTGGTCTAGAAGATATGTTCTAATATGACTTTGATGGGGAACTTTGACAATCGTTGATCTAAAAGGTTGAACACACGATGCGATTTGAATACTCAGTGTTTCAGGGTTTGGAAAACTATTAAAATTGTGCTTTTAGGCCACAGTATTGTGATAGTTCCCCTGGCCAATATTGCTAGTCCCCTTTTGTGCATTAAAACATCTTTTTTTACCTCTGATAATCACTCGAGTGTTTCAAACTTGTCTTATATGCACAAGGATATGAATTTTCTTGTTATTTATTCATTCTGTCTTAGGATAATTTGACTCCCGACTATTTCAGGGACTCTAGAAGTTTGCCTTCTGCCTCTATTTCATCCAATATTGGCCTTACAACTTCAACCAATTTTCATTTATTATCACGAACACAAATATCACTAACAAAATGGAGGGATGGACTGATCTTTGTATCACAATGAATTTCTTGCAGATTTGTGGAGCTACGGATAGTGATTAAGGGGATTTCATGCAGAGAGTCAATTCATTGGGCAAGCGGAGGTCCAAGAAAATAGACTTAGAACATGGTTTCAACAAAGGATGTTGTTGGAAAGGTATGGTTTGTTTCGAGTTCTTGCATTTCATAAGTGTTGCAGTGAGTTCTTTGAAGGGAAATCAAATGAATTGGTGGTTCAAGTGCAATTTGTTTCTGTGGTGAAAAATATTATTAAAATAGGATTCCAAGCTAAACCTAGTAGAAGAGAGGAAGATAGATTTAATATAGAAAATAAATGACAAAGAAATCACACAGTACATAGATATTTTACCTTGGAAACCCAAATAGGAAAACTAGCATTCCTTGAGAGTCTTTCTCTCTTATTGTATTATTCATTTAGAATAAAATGTTACATGCCTAACATTGGTCTACACCTAAGACACAATTCACATCATACCCTCTTTCTTACACAAGAACAACCCTGCAGCCAATTTGGCTTACACTTACATGACCAACAACCTCTACTAAAACATTGATCTCACGATTATTGATTATCTCACTAACTTAATATAATTACAACATGATTTCATTTATATACTTTATAGTAGGAAAAACCCTAAAGAAAGGTTCCCAAAAAATGGTTACAGATCCACACAGATCATTGGCTACAAATCATGCGAATCTCTGGATTTTGTTACAGTCGACTACTAGTCGGACTACTAGTCGACTACCGGTCGACCTAGATTTGGTCTTCAACGGTTTCCCCATGACCTCCTTCCGACCTCTTGTCAGGTGAATTATTGAATTTATGTTGATCACCTCAACTTTCTTGGTTGACGTATTCCCCTAGTCTATCTTCCTCAACTAGAATTTCATTGCAAAGAATATAACAACACAACATTCTCCCACATGTTTTCTTCTTTGTTGAACCGGGATTTTCCTGAAATTTTGTTCATGGACCCAGGGCAGTAATTCCCATTGCCTCTTGGCACCAAGAGAACTTCACAACACTCATAGACCTTGTCAAAGAGTCTACTATGTTTTCCAATGTTTCTAATTTCTCCAACAACACCTTGTTGCTTTCCACCGTGTCTCTTACGAAATGGTATTGTACATCAATATGCTTAGTCTTGGAATGATAAGCTAGGATCTTTGCTAGACATATTGCTCTTTGACTATCACAATTAATATCCATATCTTGTTTCTCAAACCTGATCCATGAACATAGTTGTTCCATCCATACTGTTTGTTTTCTTCCATGAGTGGCTACCATATATTCATCTTCTTTATTTGACAAGGCTACGACCTCCTATCACTTACTCATCCATTTTATTGCTCCACCAAACATATTGAACATATATCTATTGGTTGACCTTCCTTTATTCAAATCTCCATCCCATTCGGTGTTGACAAAGCCATGTAAATCTACTTCACTATCACCTCTAGGTTTTCCTTAGTATCATATAGCATAATCTTGTGTTCCACACAAATCCATGCATACACTCTTGAAAATTGTCTAGTTCTCTTTTCTAGGTGTCAACATGTATCTACTCAACACTCCCACTTCATGAGAAATGTTTTGTCAAGTGCAAACCATCACATACATTAGACTACTAATGAAACTTGCATATGGGACATGTGCCATGCCCTCTATTTATTCCTATGTCTTTGGACACTATTCAACAGTTACCCTTACTCCCATTGGAATTGGCACCTTACAGGTTTGCAATCCTATATGTTGAAACATTTCAAAACTGTTTCAATATACCTTTTTTTATTCAACTAGAGCTTTCTAACTGCCCAGTCTCTCTTAATCTGCATTCCTAGAATGAAGTTCAATGCACCGAGATCCTTCATGTTGAACTTGGAGGATAGTTGTTTCTTCACCTCCTTTATTTCATCCATGTGGTTTCCAAATAGAAACATGTCTTCGACATACAATGCTACATATATGAAGCACCCACCTTCTTCCTTGGAATATACACAATGATCAAATTTTCTTCCCACAAATCCCAAACTAAGGATGTATGTGTCAAACTTTTGATACCACATCCTTGGTAATTTCTTTATACCATAAAGGGATATTTTCAGTTTGCATACCAATGCTTTATTTCCCTTTACTACAAATCCTTCAGGCTATTTCATGTAGATTTCTTCTTCCAAGTCCCCATGTAGGAACGTTGTCTTCACATCCATTTTCTCTATTACAATGTCAAATTCTGAAGCTAGAGACATTAGCACTCTAATGAAAGTTAATTTTACAACAGGCGAAAAAACATCACTGAAATCGACTCCTTCAAATTGGGAATATCCTCTCACTACCATTCTATCGGCTTTTTTTGGGTTATTATAAATTTTTTAGTGAGGTGGATCGACTGGGAGAATAATCTGACCAAGAAAGTCGAAGTCAAAGTGATAAAAAACAAGTCAAGAAGTCAACCAATAAGAGATCGACAGGAGGTTGTGGTAAATCGACTGAAGACCAAATGTAGGCCTAATTCCAAATCTACTAGATCATTCAAGCTAGGAACCACATCCTCAACATACTCCTTGAGGTAATTCTCTTCCAATAGAAGAAGAACCCTTTCCTTCCAAACCCAGAAATTGGTTGCCCCTTCCAACCTATCCTCAAGCTTCAATCTATTCACCATATTTACTTGCCTGTAACACAAACAAGTACAACACTCTTCAAGTTTTTTAGCCACCAAAGTGTCTCAAGATTATCCCCTTCTCTTGAAATCCCAAGCTCTGATGCCATGTCAACTTTCACATGCAACTCTATGTGACTAATTTAAGATTTGAAAATTGCTTCCTAGTGATCTAACTTCACTGAACAACTTTACACTGAAATTATTGACTGGAAAACAACAAGATCATAGATGAATCATCAATACACAAGAGACACAATATTTTTGTTCTATAACTTTATCCAATTCTCCAAATTTGAGGACCAAAACTAGTCCTCCCAAAGTCACCAAAACTGAGGACAAAATTGGTCCTCTCAAAATCACCAAATCTGAGGACAACCTTGTCCTCCAATATACAAACAAGAAAACAAAACCTCAACAATATATGGAAATATCCTCTTCCCAAGAATCTATTGTATATCACCTGTATGAATTTATGACATCGCTTGTTAGCTTGTACGAATCTATACCTACCCAGAAAACTAGATACATGATTCACCAACTGAAAACCCATGGATATACACAATTTTCTCCACTGCAAATCATGTATACCCTATATGTGATTTGTCCTTATGAAATCCACGTATATACACAATTTTTCCTCCTACAAACCACATATGGCATGAAAAAATCACTCCACATGTGTGACCTTCTTTGCTTCTATCTTTAGGGCCAAATTATCCACCTTGCATACTTTCCCTTGCTGAGATCACCAATACTTCATTTTTCCACAATGATGATCTAATGTCACAATGACATATCTCCTTTATATGGGATTCCAATGAGTGAGTTTAGGATCCCTTTTAAAACTCAACAATTAATTAGATTATTTTAATCCTCTTTGTGGGTGTGGCACCCCCACAAAAATCCACAAATCCCATCAGCTTTCCCATGAGGATCTAGCCTCATTTCAAGGTTGATTTCATTGAAATGAAATTCAAAACTAGGGCCAACAAAAATTCCCACATGCCTGACACCTTAGCCTCTAGTGGGAATACCTCTCGAAGCTACAAAAAAATCAATGGAGGAGCCTTAGTGTTTGGTACCTTAGCTAAATTCATTGGGTAATGTGATGACTTGACATCTACAATGATAGTGTCAGAGTTTGGACGCTTGCAGAAGGTGCAAGTTAGTTTCATTATAGGAGATGGATGGAGTCAACAGAGAAGTCGACTAATAATTATTGATAGTATGAAGTGACCAAGAGATTGGGCCATGCCATCATAAGGGGCACACCAAGGTTAGTTGTGTCGGTTGCAAAGGGCACTGTTGATGTTCAAATTAGTCAATATCCAAACAAAAATCTCATGAGGATAAAATCCCCTTGGGTTTTTATAGAGGTGGTACCCCTCTGTGATATGTTGGAATATTCTTGGTATGGTTCTACGATGGATGCAAAGGGTAAATTCTAAAGAGAAAACCCCGAAATATCTTCCAAGAAAGCTTATATATACAAATGTACAACCCTTATATACAATTATACAAATATGCAAATATACATCATATCAGTTTAAAAAAAGAAAGGATAAAGTGAGTCAGCAAAGATTTTTGTCTACGAGGTTTTGGAGTCTCCTTTCTTCTAAAAAAATGAACCTGGAATCTACTGTGACTTTTTTCAAGATATAGTAAAAATAAACAAGTCTTCAAAGAACTTTCGATGAGTATTTATTTTGGAACTCAAAATTCTTTTTGATAGGAAATATATTTGAAATCACATGCTTTCAACTCAAAGTATGATAAATCACTAAGGTAGTGCCCCAAAATAGTTCTTTGCAGGAGAAATTTATAATAATATCTCAATATGACAAGTTTAGTAATGTAAGAAACAAGAGAATTGAAGCAGTCTCAAAAATATCTCAATGACAATTACATGAACTGAAATAAACCGCATCTACTTTTTACAAGAAAGTATTTTTCTCCTTTGGACCTGAAACGTTACAAGGTGATTGAATATTTATAGAGAAAGAACTACTAAGACCTAAATATTCATGTTTTCAATACATACATGGAAGATTTGATGGAAATAAATAGAAAGGAAGAGAATGTAGGAACAAACGTTTTAGTAGACCAATTCACAAAATCTTGGAAAGATAGAACTTTTCTTCTTGCAAACTCTTCACCATTGTAGAAACCTCTGACTGCCAACCTCTTGATGGTGCTTTCTCTTGCATTTTAAAATCTGCTCTCAAAACTTCTTGAAGTAGTTAGGGTTTTGTCCTTCTAGAATTTTCCACATGCTTTCTTTTAGAGTAAATCACTTTAATTAATGCTTTGTTGAATTCTAATTAATGACTTTATGTCATTTAAATTCATGCCTCCAAGTGGGACCCATTTCATCTTTAATAAAAGTTATTTAATAAAAAAATATTTCTGAATTTTCAATTTGACTGCCTTTTCAAAAAGTGGACCGTATTTTAATTTTTTGAGCATGATAAGTGACTTCTCAGCCATGAAAACTATTCTAGGAGAAATTTTCATCATTCCATATTTCCAACGAGTCCTCTTGAGCGATATTTGGAGTTCTAGATCTCAAGTTATACCCTCAGAAAGTTGATGTTCCAAACACATTTACGAGAAAAACATGAAAACAAAGTTAAATATTCTTTTAATTTTTGGGAGAATTATGGAAAAATTCATCCCTTGAAACATGTTCCATTATCTTCCTCGTCAAATTAAATTTGCAACGAGGTATGGTTTTCCAAAAACGGATGCTAGGATCTTGAGTTATGAACTTCTTAAGGTCATTTCTTAGTAGTCGTCCATTTAATCCATGGATCATTTTTGTCCCTTGATTACAATTCACACTCTTTTGATCCCACATGCATTGTGGTGAGTGATATGTTGGTGTTTATAATGAAAAATATTCCATCCTCTTCATGTCGAATAAAGGATATTATGCAGACCTTGGTGTAGCTCTCGTGTCTTAGGAAAATTTCATGAATTAATAAAATTTTCGTTGCCTGGTCAATGCCTAGTCATAGCCCATGTGTCACAGTATGATAGGATGTCACATGCCATTATGTGATTGGTTATCACATGTCATAATTTGATTGGTCAACCTATGTCATAATGTGATTGTTACCATGTCTTGGATTTAAATTTAGGGGAAAATGTTAAGTATGGGAGATGGAAGAGAGGAGAGGGGAGGTATGACGGGTCAAGAGTGAGAGAGGGATGTAGGAGTGAGAGCCATTGGGAGTGAGAGGATGAGAGGAGTGATGAGGAAAAAGGGTGTGTGATATCGCGAGGAATGAGAGGAAATAAAACTAAGTCAGGGAAGTTGGAGAGGGAACGTGAGAATAAGAAGAGAATTGTGAGACTTAGAACGGGGTTAGAAAAAGACATTAAATATTAAGAAATATGGTATAATAACTAGATACTAAGTATAATAAGACAAGCAATGGAAAATGTAAGAGAAAGTGGCTAAGTTTGAGAATATGAGATGAAAGGAAAATGAAGGTACTCCCAAGACTAAGTGTAAGGGAGGAAACTTAGTACTAAGAGAAAAATCAGTTGTGTTTCACATGAAAGAAGTGTTCTTTTATGGAAGATCAGGTAGTTGGAAAAAAACGTGGATATTTTGAGCATAGAGACTCGGATTTTTAATACATAAAGTGCATGAAGAAGATGAGATTTAGGGGAGTGGTGATTCATTTGGACACATGGGTTTGCAAAGGGGTGTGACACCCCCAAAGAACGTGACAGTTTGCGATGGTGACCTTTCGAGTCCCTATAAGAGAACAAGGGCACACAACTAAGGAAAGTCATTTTGGAAGACAAGGAGAGCAAGAGGATATCTACAGTTCATAGGAATGCTTAGATGAAGAGGGGTGATCTCCCTCAAGGAGCCAAATCAATCCACATGGGAGGAATGTGCTTCTTTGAGGTGGATTCGGTGGATAGAGTGGGGAAACCTCCTTTTGGTCTGATTTTGGGGAAGTCTGGAAACACAGGTCTATTGGAGGCATGTGTGAGACAAAACCGAAATCTTTGAATTCTATGCAAATGAAGAGACACCAGGTATTTCATTGTGACACTCCTCCACAATGATCCTAAGCACAAAAAAGTGGCCCACAATTGAATTATATCTCCTAAATATGGCTTGGCCTTTAACTCTTTTTCTCTGGCTTTCTATCCATAGGCTAATCTTGTTTTCCAAAATAATTTCGTACAACTTGGTTGAGGCTAATCATAATGGTCCTATAATTAGAAAGAATATGTTTCTCCCCACTTTTAAAATTAGGTAAAATGAGGCTTTGTGTCTAGGGTTTATGGAAGCCATGCTTGACTGCTAAATTGAAGAGATTGTATATGTGAGAGATGAGGATAGGCCCTCCGTTTTTAAAAATTTCAGTGTGGTAGCCATCAATGTTCTTAGCTTTCCCATTTGTGAGCCGCTTGACCCCAAACTCTATTTCTTCCATAGAAAAAAAAATCATCCTCGATAGGAACATTTGGAATGGTTCCCAAAGTGTTAGAGAATTCATAAAGACTTATAAGGTAGGAATTTCAGTCCTTCAACGCAATCATATTATTTTCTTTAGTTTTACGGATTAGAATTTTCCTCCACGAATTTTTAAGATCAATCTTAGATAAGTGTAAAAGTTGCTCTTGCTTTCTATTTATATAGTAATATTTTCCCTTTTAATTAGGATTTGCATGTATTTATATTATCAAGTTTTAAGGACTCATTAGAAGCATCTCTAATGGATTTCCTAGAAATTCTACACTCATTATCATACCAAGGGTTGGTTGTTCTATTATTATTTTTACATGACACCTCGAAAGAGAACTTGTTAATGGAAGTGGAAAGGGTTGTTGTAAAATTATGATAGATTTCTTCGATGTTGTTCTTATAAGTTAGGATATTTAATTCACTATTTAAATCCTTTAAGAAAAAATCAACTTTACTTTCGTCAAAAAGCAGCTTCCTTTGATTATCAAAATTTTCTTCGATGGGGATTTTCTGCATGGAAACGTTTAGAGTTACGGTTAAAGGTCTATGATCAGAGTCGGGTTCATGGTCATTTAAAAGGTCAAAATTTACTATTTGGTTGGATATGAGGATATTAGATATCACATAATCCATAACACTATTACCTGACCCATGAATACAAGTCATCTAGTTGGAGTTCAACCACTTCATTAAACCATTGCAAATTATTAGGTCTTGAGAACTACAAAGCTTGACTAGCTCGATACCAAACAAATTCTCAGTCAAATCTTTAGAGTTTCCTTTGTATATATTAGCTAAGAAAAGGTCCTCATCTAGCCATAAAGGATTAGGTTTGGAATAATTGCTTAAAATAATAGTGTGGGTAGTTGTAGTTCTAGCATTAAAGTCTCCTAGAAGCAGGATATTACCTACATTTCTTAAACTGCAAATATCTTGTTCTAGGGTATTATAGAGACAATTTTTATCTCGATTGTTTTTCTTATAAAAAATAGAATTAATAGATGTGAAATAACAAATTTCTGTATAAATCTTCTTAGCATTGATGTCTGGTCTTTATATCCAAATGTACTGATAGAGAGGGTCTATCTTATGAACCTGAATGTGTGAAGAAATGTTGTTTTTATACAATGGGGATATGCCTCCAATCCCTCCATGATAGGATTTATTGTTCCATGCCAACCATAAGATAAAACCTTCTATGTTAGGGACCTTAGACTCTTCATGCTCCCATATTTCACTAGAGAAATAATATCAATATCATTCAGTATCCAAATTAACATAGGACCTTTGCACCATGGAAAGCCACAACAGTTCCAAAAAAGGATCTAAAGTGTTCCAAATTCCTATTTGTTATTATCATTATGGTCTCTATCCCTAATAATAGCTTTTCGATTTCTAATTATTGTCCATTCGCCTTCCTTCTTGGCTTCTTTTATTTTTTTAACTTCCTGGCTTAATTCAACTTGGTATTTTGGAATGAGGTCTTCATTTATAAATATTCTTGACCCTTTTAAGCTCGAAGATTTATTGAGTATGCCATATTTATGGCCATTATATCTTACTTTGACACAAATCAACCTATCTTTTTGTTCGATTATTTTTCCCAAGCTCTTTGCTTCTATAAGGTAAGTTGTTTCAATTTGTAATTTATTTTTTAGTTCTTCTTTTACTATGGCTAGCATGTCCTCATCTTGTTGTTCTTTTGTACCAAAAATTATGAGGTTTAAGGCTCTTTTTTTGTTGATCCAACTCGATTAGCTTGTTCATTTCCTCTTTGATGGGTTTGATATCTAATTTATTTTCAAGACTAATTAGGGCCAAATTGTCAGTTAGTTTTTCTTATATTCTTTAATCCTATCTCTCAAGTTCTGATTTTCTTCAAGCTCTTCTTCTTGGGTTGATAGTTTTTGTTTTTCCATTTCTTGTATTCTAGCCTCCATTTTCTGCAAACAAGTCTTGAACCCTAATATTCTATTCTCTATCTATGTCTAAAACTTGTCTTCTAACAATCTAAATTTGTTATCAAGCATTGCCTCTAACTCTATTTGGAGTTTCTCTTCTCTCTCCTCTCATTTTTTCTAATGATTCTATATGTTCATAAAAAATATCTAGGGTAACTTTGTTGGGTTTCCCCTTGACAGGTTGAGGTTTTGTAATATGTGGTGAGGTGCTCATATTGAAAAGAAAAGAAAAAAAGTAAGAGAAGGAATGTATGCACCTGATTTATGAACCACGGAAAACCACCATTCAAATTTTAAACCTCCTCTATGTTCCATTCAAATTCACCATAGGCATACCTTTGTTCCAATTCACCACAAGTATAAAGTTATCCATTCAAATTCACCGCAAAGTATACACACTTCATATTCACCACAGAGTGATCCAAATTTATGAGGGAACAAAAAGAAACATAAAAATAATATAGAAACACAGAGATACAATAATACTCAATTTATATTAAAGTCTGAAATATGCAAAGAGTGTAAAATAAAATACAAATTGAAATGAACTCGCTAGAATGGTGGTAGATTATCTCTTCGGTAGCCTATCTCTAAGAAGAAATGTGATGGCTATGCACGCTCACAAGAAGATGATTACAAGTAGGCTCCCAAATAATTTTTAACATAAAGCATAAATGAGAAAACTCTAAACATCCAAAACCCTAACCCCAAAAGATGAAACGCCAAAAGGTTTGTGGGCCCTGATGGGGGTAGTTGACACGTCAACTTCCCTAGGGTGTAACTTTTGCATACAATCTCTATTTGGGGCACTTGATACCTCATCAAAAAGGTATATCTGAGGAGTACACATTAAAAATGGCCCAATATAGGCCTTTGATATCTAATAGGCACTTCCACATCAAAACAATTTTGTTTAGGGCCTCAAAACGACCCTGAAAGTTTGGGACCCAAAAAACTATATAAAAACTGCCAAAATGGAAACTGTATGTTGAGCCAGTGTAATAGGTGGGGTGCCACTAATTTCCACCTGGATCATTCATCCCCCCTTAGGAATAAATGGTCTCCATTTCATTGAGTGACCCCATCAAATGGGGAAACTTCTGTTGAACTTGATGCTTGGTGAGCCACTTGCCTTGGTGCAGTAGTTACCCTACTTTGACAACTCGATAGAGTTGGATATTCTGTTGGTGAGTGCGCTTAACCTATGTTTCCATGATACGATCAATGGTATCCTATTACATGCATTCAATGTTTATATTTGTAAGTGTCAGTTGCTCTGCCACCTCTGATGTGTCTAGTAGTGGTGGAAAATATGGTTGAAGGAGGTCCAAATTGAATACTGGGCGTAATCCAAGGAAGGGGGGAACACTTAACTCAAAATAATTATCTCCCACAACCTTGGTGATTGTGTAAGGTCCATAGTGAAGTGGTTGTAGCTTCCTGTGGGGTCATGTAAGGTGTTCTTTCTGCAAATCCAACCAAACCTTGTCACCTACCTGAAACTTGTGGGGAACCTGGTGTTGATCATGGTGCTAATTCTACTTAGCATTGGATTTATACAAAATATCATGGACCTATTGGTGATGTAATAAATCAATTCAATGAATTTGGTGGCCTTATCAGCCTCAAATTGAGCATGGTAAGAATATTCTTGTGTGGATGCAAGGGAAAATGCTACATCAACGAGGCCCAATGGTTGAAAACCCAGGCATACCTGAAAAGGGTTTGTGGTCGGTTGAGTTATGGAGTGCTATGTTGTATATGTGTTGGACATAAGGAAGAATCTCATCCCATGTGTGTGGATGCTTGGAGTTGTACATATGCAAGAGATGCATGATCATCCTATTGATGACCTATGTCTATCCATCATTCTTAGTGTGGAAGGAAATGGATTTGGTGAGCTTGGTGCCAACAATGACCAAAGGCTCGACTAGAATGTGCTCAAGAATTTGTTGTCCCAATTTTATATGATGTTATGTGGTAGTCTGAAGTGTACCCATACATGATCGAAGAAGATATTGGTGGTGGCCTCAGTTGTGATACTCTTCTTGCAAGTGGGCGTAATCACCATCTTAGAGAATCGATCAACAACCATGAACACACAATCATTATCATGCTTGGTATAGGGGAGAACTTACATGTATTCCATCGAGATGGATTCCTAGGTCCTGTCGGGATTAGGAAGAGGGGTGAATAGTCCTTGTTTTTGTATGGTTGGATTGGTAATGGAACAAGTAGTGAAGTATCTGATATACTTACTAACATCTTGTTAAAGCTTCGACCAATATAAATAATTTTGTAGTACAACCACCGTCTTCTCCACACCAAAGTGTCTTGCCACTCGTCTATAGTGGGCTTCCCAAATCATCTTCACACACTCGCTTGAAGGAACACAGAGATGACCTAGATGGCATAGTAGTCCATCTTGAAGATGGAAGTTGGCAATAGTCGTGCGTATTCCCAAAATCTAGTAGGTCGTAGCGAAGTCATGATAATTGTCATAGATTTGGGACCACCCAAAGGTCTCATGCCCGCAAGATTCGAGCACCATAGTTAGTGCTACAACTGGAGGCCAACTGAGGCAGTCAACAACGTGATTAGTGCTCCCTTTCTTATAATTGATGTTGAGGTGAAATTACTGCAAGTATGTGGACCTCTTTTTATGCCGGTCATTTTTCAATTTTCCTTGTGTTTGCATGAACTACAGAGGCTTTTGATTTTTATGGATGACTGTCTCCTTCCCTAGAATGTAATGCTTCCATTGATGGTAGGATTTTACGATGGAATACATGTCTTTGTCATAGGTGGGGTACTTACGGACGATATATAAGAGTGTCTTATTATGATAAGTCACTGGATGACCGTGCTAAGTGAGAACGACAAAAAAACATAATCAGAAGCATCAATCTCAATCTCAAGTGGTTGTTGTAGATCAAGTAAGGCGAGCACTGAGGATGAGCATATGAGATGTTTCTGATCATCAAAAGATTTATGTTGTGATTTTCCCAACAAAAATTTGGCTTTGCAACCACCCTTGGTCACTTGGTTGAGATCCAATGAGATATGGGAGAATCCCAATACGAATTTGTGATAGAAGTTGGCAAAGCCTAAGAAGCTCTGAATCTCGATTAGCATTGTCGAGGTTGGCTAGTCACGAATGACTTCGATCTTGGCTGGATCTACATGCACACCATGCTCATCGACAATGTATACGAGGTATTGGACCTTGTTCATGATGAAGGATCATTTCTCTAAGTTATCATATAACTTGTTTTGTCGTAGAGTGTGGAGGACTTGCTGAATGTGTTGCAAGTGTTCTGGCCAACTCTTGTTGAAGATGAGGATGTCATATAGATTTAAAACCATAAAGGAATTGGTGAAGGGCCACAAGATGTCATCCATCAACCTCATGAAGGTGGATGGGGCATTTGTCAAGCCAAAGGGCATGACCAACCACTTGAAAAGACTTTTTTTAGACTTGAAAGTGGTATTCCATACATCAATCTATTCTATTGGGATCTGGTGGTAGCCGAAATTCAGATCAATATTACTAAAGTACTTGGCCCCCTTGAGCTGGACAAGAAGGTCATTAATTTGGGGAATTGGATTTCGATTCTTGACTGTGATTTTGTTCAGATCCTTGTAATCAATACAAAGTCACCAAGTTATGTATTTCTTCTGTAAGAGCACGATTGGGCTTCCACATGGTGATGAGTTTGGTCAAATGTTCCCTTTTTTGAGCAGTTATTGGTTCTAGCGTTTGATTTCCTCCTTTTCTAAGAGAAAGCATCTATACACTAACCTGCTAGGAAAAGGAGTTCCAAGAGTTATATCAATTGAATTCTTAACCTGAAAATGCAATGGAACCCTAGTAGGTGAGGTGAAGATGTCATGTTACTCTTCCAAAAATTTGTCCACTTGCTTCTGCTACGTAGAGGAGCCTTGTGCAGAGGCCATGGATGTGGCTGCAACCTTTCGTTCGCTCTGAGAGCGAATCATGAAGAGGACAAATTTTTCATTTTTGGAAATGACCCTCTTGCACTGATTAGCTGAGACCAAAGAAATTACACTAGGTAGAGATACCTTTGGGATCCTGTACAATTTTCTACCCATAGTAACAATGACACTACAAGGTCTAGATTCATATACAGCGTGATGTTTCCACATATACGAATGGCATAAAATAAAATCACAGATTTCAACTGGGGAAACATCACACAATACCTCATCCTTGAAGGGATTGATGCTATAGGGTAGGCGACACTGTTGGATGATGTAGAGATCTCATCCTTAGTTGAGCTACCCGATTTTGTACAACTATGGATGTGGTGTTGCCAGCAACTCCAACCGCTTCATGACCTCTGTTGAGATGAGGGTCTTTTGGCTTCCTCTATCAACAATGAAATGTAGTGGAGCACTCTTCACCCACATCTGCGAGTGAAAAAGGTGCTCACCTTCCTCTGATTATTTTGGTTCGTTTGGATGGATCTTGGTGGTAGCGACTATGGCATTGGGTTTTGCATCGATGATCCAATTCACTTTGTCTGGATCTGAATCAAAGTCAGAGCATGGATCTGACTCTGAGGCTTTCAACTCGACCACCAATAATTGCTTCGACTGACATTCATCAGTGTTGTGCTAGGAGATTTTATGGAATTCGCACCACTTCCCAATGTATTTCTTCATCTTCCCATTACCCTTATTTGTTTGCATCTTATATTGGTTTTCCTGTGGTTTTCCATCCTTTATTTTTCCTTTGTTCTGTGTGCTAGGGATGTATTTTCCCGGCTTCTTTTGTGATGCATTCGTAGATCCAAACTCCTTCTTATTCCTCTACTTAAATTTTTGCTTGATTTTGACAACATATCGATAAGTGACTCCCCACATCGAGATGTCGAGAAACTTCATTTTTTTTATGTACTTGCATTAGGTCCCACGACATTTTATAACCAAATGTCGCTCGGAGTCTCTGATACCCAGCTTGATGCGTAAGGTATGGAAGGTATTTGTGAACTTCGAGACTATTTGTTCCCTCTCCTGATGGAGTGTGGTCCATCCCATGTACTAGTCATCGTAGTTTCCAACAAGGTAATATTGTTCCTTGATGGAATTCATAAAAGAGTCCCAAGTGAGCTCAACCCCAAATATTCCAAAATCCTCTCTCAATTTTTTCTCACACTAAGCCTCCTACAAATGTTTGACATGGGGGACCGCCTTAAGGAGCGCAAAGGTGATATTTTCCCTATTGGAAAATTTGTGGACGAAGAAATAACCTTCTAGTAGATTTAACCACTTTTCCAAAGCATACACATATATCTAACCTTGAAATATGGGAATATAAAAATTAACTTGTACCTTGAAGGGGGCAGGGCCTCCAATGTGGTCGTTTGACGAAGATGCCTATGTTGTTTTCGACAACCGCGGAAGGATTTTGGAAAATTGATCCATAATATCATTCCTTTGTTTCGTGAGGACTTCTGTGAGAAACAATTTAATAGGATCTCCTGCTTCCTCATCTCTTTGTTCCTTCACCATGGGTGGTCGTTGGGGTCAATGAGGACGATATTCCAAAGGTTCAACCAGTTCGAGTCCCAATGCCTGATACCCTGACTTCCTTGGTGACATGCACACAGAAACAAATAAAGAGAATACCACTATAATAACATTGATCCAGATACACGAGGGAACAAAATGAAACATAGAAATAAGACAGAAACATAGAGACACAATAACACTAAATTTCTATTAAAGACGGAAATATGCAGAGATTGTAAAAGAAAATACAGAGTGAAATGAACTCACTAGAATGGTGGTAGCTTATCTCTTAGAAGAGATGTGATGGATACGCATATTCACAAGAAGATGATTACAATGAGGCTCCCAAGTACTTTTTAACATAAAGCATAAATGAGAAAACCATAAACATCCAAAACCCTAACCCCAGAAGATGAAATGCCAAAAGGTTTGTGGGCCCCGATGGGGGTAGTTGATACATCAACTTCTCTAGGTCGTAACTTTT
>ML846216.1:28908-47717 GCA_009831015.1 Picea engelmannii
TCCATTTTCGAAAAACCTCTCCCTTCAAGGTACAAGTTAATTTTGATATTATCATATTTGAAGCTCAAATAGATGCAAATTCCCTAGAAACATGGTTAACTCTATTAGAAGGTTATTTATTTGTTCAAATTTTTTATGACAGGGAAAATATCACCTTCGCACTCCTCAAGGCTCTCCCCCATGTCAAACAATGGTGGGAACCTTACTAGGAGAAAATTTCCACAGAGGAATCTGGAATATATGGGGTCGATCCCACTTGGGAATTTATTGTGGATGTGGTAAAGGAACATTACTATAATATTGACAACTATGAATACCATTACATGAGATGACCACAATGCGGCAAGAGAAGAGCCAAACAATGTTGAAGTTCACAAATACTTTCCATACATTACGCACCAAGCCGGCTATCAAAGACTCTAAGCAACATATGGTTCTAAAATATCGTGGGTCTCTACATAGATACATCCAAACTGAAATGGATTTCCTAAACATCTCACCATTGGGAGCTCCCTAATGATATGCTATAAAAATTGAGTAGAAATTTAGGCACCAGAACAAATGGGAATTTATCTCTACAAGTATGTAACAACCAAAGCATGGTAAAGCTCAACCTAACCAATTGATCCATCTGGATTTTGGTGGTCTCCCACCTATTCCAACTAGATCATTTTGGCATTTTTCTAGTTTGACACTGTTTTTCTAGATTTCGAGTCCTCAACTTCTGGGGCCATTTTGAGGCCCTCAACAACAACTTTAGGGCTCGCCACAATTAGAATATGTTCTCAGTCAAATTATGATGGCAACATGTGTATTCCTTGGATAGACCTTTCCAATGGGATATTATGCATCTAAAACAAAGATCATATGCAAAAGTTACGACCCTGGGAAGTTAATGTACTAACTTACCCCAACAGGGCCTAGATGAATTTTGGTTCTTTATCTCCTAGGGTTAGATTTTTTGATGTCTAGGGTTTTGGTATTCCTGTTTATTGTAAAAATGATTGGAGAGACTCATTGTAACCATCTTCTTGTGAATAAGTGTAGTCGTCACATCTCTTCTCAGAGATAAGATGCCACCATTCTAGCAAACTTATTTTTTGTTGCATTTTACATTTTCATCACATTTTCTTATTGAATAGAAACTAGTTTTACTGTATCTCTTTTATTGTATCTCTATTATTATTTTTCTTCTATGTTAAGAATAATAATAATCTGTATTCATTTCATTCTTCTCATAAAATCTAAATCAGTGGTATTAGAGTGCTCTCCTCCTTGTCATTCTTAATGAATGTCTTTGACGAGGTCAGGGTACAAATAATTGGGTCTCGAACTTGTTTATCTTGAGGAAAAAATCTCTTGCATGCCCTAGCGAACTCTCATCGTGGGAGAAAATAAAGATGACGAGAGAGAAGATCCTTTCAAAATGTTTCTCAAGGAATCCCTCACACAAAAAATGAAAGAAATGAACAAAAGGGGTTCCTCGAGTGTAGGCGTCGTCCCTTAAAGGTACAAATCAAATTTGATATTCCCATATTTGAAGGTTAGATAGACGCATATGTTGTAGACAAATTGTTGAATCTGCTAGAATGGTATTTTTTTGTCCATAAATTTTTGAAGATAGAAACGATTACGCTTGTGCTACTCAAAGTGGTTCCTCATGTCAAATATTGGTTGGATACTTTCTTTGAGCAAAAGGAAACATAGGAACCCTCATTATTTATAGTCACGGTCAGCTGGTAATCCTTCAGGAACAATACTACTCTGTCAGAAGTTATGACGACCTATATACTAAATGCACCATGCTATGGCAGGAGAGAGACCAAGTGTCAAAGTTCACAAATATATTCCATACCTTGCGCACCAAGCTGGGTATCAAATATTCTAAGTGACATCTGGTGCTCAAGTATCACATTGGTCTACATAGATACATCTAGGTTGAAATAGAGTTTTTGGATATCTCGTCCTTAGGCACGGCCTATCGATATTCCATCAAAATTGAGCAAAATATTAAACAAAAGAAGCTGCAATTTGGGCCTAGGAACCCCTCACATCAAAAGAATGTAAAGGGAATTCAAAGCCTAAAAAACAAAGGATAGAGGAAAGATGGATAGCCTGATGAAAACCAATCTAGGCTGGAAGAAAATAAGGACACCAGAAAGACAATGAAAGATATTGGGAAGTGGTGAGACTTCCATAAGAGCCCCTGCCATAACACTACCGATTTCTACTAAAAGAAATCACTGGTGGTTGAGGTGAAAGCCTCTAACTCAAATGTAGGTTCTGACTCTGAGTCAGAACTATAAAGGGGGATATGGATCATTGCTGTGGAACCTAGTCCCACTGTTGCTACCACCAAGATCCAACTCGGTGAACCAGGTGAGAAAGAAGAAGGCGAGCACCTCTTTCATTCATAGATGTGTGTAAAATGCACCCTACTACACTTTATCATTGATAGAAGTAGCCATAAGAATGTCATATTAGAAGAGGTCATAAAGTGGCTATCCCTACCAACTACTCTACACCCATAGCCCTACATGATTGAATGGCTTCGTCAAGGAAGTGATCTTCACGTCAACCAATAGTGTCGTTTTTCATACAACATCAAGCACTTCAAAGATGAGGTATTATGTGATGTTTCTTCTCTAAAATTCTGTAATTTTCTTTTGGGCCAACCTTGTTTCTACAAATGTCATGTTGCATATGAATATAGTCCTCGCAGTGTTATTATTACTTTGAACATGAAATTGTACAGGATACCCGAAGCAGTCCCACCTAGTTTTATTTCCTTGATCTCTACCAAGCAATGAAGGAAGGTCATCTCTCATACTGGGAAGTTTGTCTTCTTCATGATTCACTTTCTTAGAGAGAGAAAGATTGCAGCCACATCCAATGCCTTCGCAACCGACCTCTTCACATAGTAGAAGCAAGTGGACAAGGTCATGGAAAAATACAAAGATATCTTCTCCTCACCTACCAGGGTACCTTTGCATTGTGAGGTCAAGCATCCCATCGATATGACCCCGGCGCACCATTGCCCAATGGACCATTCTACCACCTTGTGGGAAAATTCATCCCAAGGGGAAAATTCATCCCATTTCATCACCTTGTGGGATCCCAATAGTGATGGTGCAGAAGAATGACGATACCTAGCGATTCTGCATTTCTTACGGGGCCCTAAATAAAATCACAGTGAAGAAACAATACCTGATTCCATGAATTGATGATATCCTTGATCAACTCAAGGGGGAGAAATACTTCAGTAATATTGATATAAATTTTGGCTACCACAAGGTCCCCATAGAACAGACAGATGTATGGAAGATTGCCTTCAAGTCAAAAGAAGGTATTTTTGAATGGTTGGTCATGCCCTTTGGTTTGACAAATGCTCCAACAACTTTCATGAGGATGATGAACGATATCCTCTGACCTTTCACCAATAATTTTTTCGTGGTGTATATGGATGACCTCCTTATCTACAACAAGACTTGGGAGGAATACTTGCAACATATTCAACAGGTTTTGGCTGCCCTACTCTACAGTTGGGAGGAATGTGGATGTTCCCTTTGTCTTTCAGCGTATTATTTTAGATATGTTATTTTTGTCCCTTCTCTCACTGAATGTTATATGGTTAAATACTTGATAGAATCCATATGTTAATTCTAACTAAAAATAATATTAAGGATGAAAGATTGAATGCATCCTATTGAACTTAAGGACTTCTAGAATGTCTCCATACTAGTTCAAAATTGATTTTCCTTGCTACATCGTATTATTGTTATGAACATTAATTCCCATAAGTATACTAGCTGAAAGGATATGCCTAGTCAATTCTTATAGAAGATTTGTGATGTGATTTGGATTAGTACTATAGTAAGATAAAACATTGTAGTTGAAACACCACAAATAAATTGTAATGCAGATTGGGGTCATATACGTATTGAATGCCAATGGAAAACTACATAGTGCAGATATATGTATATGTATAGACATATGCCTACTTTCTAGTATATAAAGGCATGCACAATAGTAGAGTAATTAACTGAGATTTCTTCCATGTACCAGCTGAATAGTCATTATTATTAGGAGATAACTATAATCACAATTGCCTAAGATTTATGTATATATCTATATTTAAATTATAGAAGAGACCTTGCAAATTTCAAGAATTATCGTAGAAACCTACAACATTTACACATCTTTATATCAACCAGTGTTTTAATGAAAAAGTTATAGGACGAATTGGTCTATGTGGCCACATATTGGAATGTTTGAAATTATATTTGGAGTGAATCGGTTAACACATTTTAGTTACCATAACTAATCATGAGAGGAACAAAGGCCCAAGGAAAAATGGACATCCCAAAAATTCAAATAATTTATTCATACTCCTGAATAAATTCATAACTGTGTAAATAACAACATAACCACCTAGAAATCAAAAGGGGAAGCCTTTAATGCGAGTACAGTATAAGTGAAAATTGAATTTATTTACCATCATGCTATCTGGAGTGAACTATAGATAAGATATACATATAAGTCGGCAATAGTCGAGTACCTTTATTCAATTCAAAATCATTTTCTTGGAAGAAACCAATATGGTGTTAGTATATTAAATCAATGAAATAACCAATATGTTATTACAAGAAAGAGAGAGGGAAACCATGAAAATTATTTTAATAATATATTACATATCTCATTCGGTTTTTGGAACCAATAAATATCCCATACTGTGTTCTATTTCAATGATAGAAATTACCATCACAAGATGGACTACCCGTAATCAAATGGTACCAAAACCGAAATAGAACTACACTGTTAATAAAAGGACTGGAAAGGGACCATGCCCTTCCTCTAGAACAAAAGAATGAGATAGATAGGGTTACAGGCATGGAACCCAAATACCTTTGTTTCCAAGGATGGGTGGGGTATCCAAAACTGCACACCGACAAGGACTTTGCAAAATTTGTCCCATTAAAATATTAGTAACTAAATATGCCATTGAAATATTAGAACTATACGAAAGAAGGGTGAATGAAATTATCCACAGAATGGAAATATATCACTTGACGAAACCTGTACTTATCTTGGATTTGTTGTGGGCATGATCCATTTTCCCAGCCATGGTAATCCACCAACTGAAAATGGAGGAGCGAGCTTGATTAAGCTGATGGGTACCTCGTATCAAATAGGGCCCCATCTTTAGTTACAACATTCAGTTCAAGAAAGAAGTTATACAAGAAACTATGGTTTTCGTAAATATAATAGTAGTTCCAGTACCGATTCTAGAGACATTAAACAATGAATGATTATACTTTGAGGTACATACAATATACAGATAATATACTAGACAAAATCTTCATAAGGAGATAAAATTGAAATACAGTTAATATGAATGTTAGACACAAGAATTCATTTCTTTTAAAATTTACAAATAAAGGATTAAGGTAACATAGAATGATTTAGCCTATTGACAGACCACGGTAAGTCAATATAGAACCCATAAATATTTACCAGTTACATGATATAAATCTTTCTAACTCGAGAGGTACCATTAAATCAGGATTTAAAAAAAATAAAAAAATTAAAAATATGAAATATCTTTTCAGGGGCATTTTCTTTGGGGTTATGACTTATTGGCAAGGATGATATACAAGTGAAAGGGCCCTTTGAGGAATATGAGAAGAGCTGGGTCGAGGAGAAAATTATTCAGATACTAATCGGAGTATAACCAGCCACGACGGGAATTTAGAGCCTATGAAACAAATAAATTTATTTAATGCGGATAAAGAAATACTACAATTACAGTGCAATGCTCTCACCCTGATAATCTTAACTTCTAGAATGGAATCTGGGAAAGATCCCACAAAAACTCAATACCAAACGATGATACATCATAGTGAAGTAGAGTAGGAATATCACGCCGTAGAGGCAATCTACTTGCGAAACACCAAGAAAACAAAGGAACGAGGTATCAAGCCCTTTCGGAATTTCCAGAATAGATAAGAATGCAGTAATAAAACAACTTAGCAGAGGGGAGGAACTTCCAGGGCCTTCCTAGAGATTTGGCAATGAGAGAATAACCACTTACATATATTATAATCACTATGACACGTAGGTTATCCATATTGGTTGCAAGAGAAAGAGAACTCGGCCACAAATCTATGATTAGAGATGTAGAAATAACAAGAAAACTTACGAGTGGGTTAGATAGTGATGTTGCCTCCACTGTGAGAAAGTCCTCACTGCTATTTCCCTTCACCAAGAAATTGGAGACACAGAGCTAGAATTCTAGAGAACCTCCCCACAACAAAAATCCATTAACCTAGCGAACTCCTTCCTTGGAGAATAAGGTCTGCAAGTACGAATGACCAGGTGATGAGAATGACTTGGCATGTCCACATTGGGTAATAGGTCAGGTGATGGCCTCGATTGTAGCATGTATAGTACCCCCTTTAATGCCCTATCCAGGATTAAGTACATATCATACCTAACCCTCCTTTGGTATTCAATGATCCATGGACTAAGGAAGCGCCAGAAACCTTTAACCCCAAATCAAAATAAATGCAATTAATATAATGTATAGTTGACACTACATTCAGAAAGGTGGATTCAAATGGGATTTACTAGCCCGGAAGAGTGCTATAACATATTCATACTCAAAGTTTAACTAAAAGGACTTACCTAAAAACTATCCCATATCCAAATACTTTAAAATAAAGGGGTCTGTTGATATTAAACTTTTTGCAGAAGAGTATACTCTAACGCTCGATAGATAGGAAAGTAATTATAGTTACAGGACTTTAAATAAACATTGAAATGTGGAGTAAGAACTTCTTATATCATCAGTTTGAAAACTTTAAGTTGAGTGGTAATGACAGTCAACGATAGTAAGGACTCTAGAAAACTCTCAGAATCAAGCATTATAATAGAAAGCCTACCTCTCTTGATTATCGAAGTTATTCAAGGATAAATGTACAAATAGATTTTTTTTTTTTTAGACAGTTTTTGAGATACATTGCAATTACTTATTAAAGGGGGAGTATTTATCCATATGTATTTTGGTGTCCTCCAATGATGCAGGAGCATCCCTCAATTCAAGCGAGCCAGCGCGAAAGACAGAGGACAGCTGAGCAGACCCAGCCAAATTTTTGAATTTTCCCTTGAGGGCGATGCACCAAATATAAATGAGATCATCTAATGAAGGCCCCATGTTATAATGTAATCAGACCTTGAGCGCCCCGTTCTCGTCTGAAGTAGATGGAGGCATTTATAGTAGTAAATGTAAGTAGGTAGAATTGAATATTAGATTAGATAGATTTAAAAGAAAAGAGGGAAAACGGATATAGATACCCTCATTCTGCATTGTAACATTATCGAGGAATAGTTAGAAGAATTCTAAGAATTGAGAAGAGAAGAAGAGAGATGTGTAGAAACACCCATGTATAGTTATTTTGATTAATAAAAGAAATTGATTCAAGGTCATCGCGTTGTGTTTGTTCTCTGTGTATGTGTGTTAATTGATATGCTCATGAGTATTTACTTCTTTTTATGCATTTGTTGTTATGTTGTGTATATGATTTCATGTGCTGAGATTGAATTCTGAAAGGAAGTAGAAGAAATGAGCTTCAATTGTTTCTCTATCTGAGCAAGGATTCCTACAAGGAGTGTAGTTGAAGTCATCTGCAAGGAGTGCGTTGACAGAAGGCTCAGATAGTTTAACTCTTTTTCTCGTTCACCCATAAGTGAAATTGGGTTATAGGAGTTATGAAAGGAGTGCGTAGGCTAAGGAGAGTCTTAGTTGTGAATCTGAGCGAAGTATTGAAAGACTGCTGTTGTAGGTGTGTGCAGAGTTGAAAGAAATCAACACTTGGAGGTGTTTGAGAACTGTCGCAAGGAGTGCGTGCAAGGACCCTCTTTGAGGTTGAACATGTGGGAAAGCTCATAAGGGATAAACCTTTCAAGCTCATCGAAGGGAACCACAGAGAGTCTGTGCCATAGAGTGTTTGAACAGGCGCTGCAAAGTTATGCGTAGGAGGACCAGTTTCATAGAGGAATACTGGGTTCACCCGTAGAAGGCATCCAAGAGGAAGATAAATGGTTAGGATCTTATGGAGAAGATTGGTAAAATCCCCTCAGTCGCTGGATATGCCAAACAAGCAAGGAGGTTACGGCCACGTTCGAAGTTCAAACTCCAGGGGTCATGAGCCGATGGATTGTGGATCAGTTACCCATCAGTCGTCTGGTCTAACAGGAGTCGCACAGGGTTTAAACCCTCGAGAGTAGAGTAAGAATCCCAAGAGGTGTCAGAATATCGAGCCTTCGAGGTTCGGGAAATCAAGATTCATGAGAGCAGAAGATCAGAAACTTCCATGGAGAAAATCCAGGGAAGATCGGGATCGTCCATTTGTGGAGACGCGTGGCGGATATCAAGGCATCGGGAGTTGAGAAATTGGAGTTCCTGAGGTCGTGAGAGTCAGGACATCAGAAGTCTCAAAACCCTGACGAGTTCAGAGTCATCCATTTTTTGGGACGGGTGGTAGGGATCGAGAGTCCATCATCATTCTGGAGATTCAGAAGACAAGAATCCGCGACTAGTGGAATCCTGAAACAGTGGAAGGATCACAGCCGGAGGATCTCAAGGAGGACACGTGTCGTGTGGTCATCTAGATTGGGGATGTGGTCATCGAGGTTCAGGTAAGTGAGTGTTCATAGTCTTGTAAATCCTTGAAATAGCGAGCACAAATCTGAACCATCCATTCATTTGGGATGCATGTCAAAGATCTGAAGGGAGTCAGAGTTTGACATTTCACAAGTCCTAGGGACGAGGCATCCAAAACATTAGAAATCGTGGAACCTCAAGAGTTAACCCGGACCGTCCATCAGGGAAGGATGCATGGAAGCAATCAGAACCATCGGAAAAAGTCCTGACAAGGAAGTCGTTTATCAGTGGTTGAGTCATTAGGATATCGGGGATCTTGGTGACAATGTGTTTGTGCATTTTGGAATCACGAAGCCTGAAACCCCGAAAGGGAAGAAGGTGCCACTGTGGGGCAAGCTGTCAGTAAACCAGAGAGTCGGGACTCGAGGAATCGGGGATCCAGTGGGCAAGTGTTTTTCAACATTTGAAATCCCGTAGCCCCAATGAGGGATAAGACTGCGGTCACAGGGACAATGGTCATAGGGCTAGGAGCCTAGTCAGGGGAGCTAGCGTGCAAAGAGTGCGTCGATATTCGAGGGATCACGAATCTTGAGGACGGGTATATTTGACATCAGAAAGCCTAAAACCCCAATGGGAATATGACTGCAGTCATATAAGAAGTGGTCGCGTGGACTAAAGACTTAGCTCGAGAGGCTAAGGCAGCAAAGGAGCGTGTCAGGAATCGGGAATCGGTGAACCAAGTTTTTTGGATGTCACGAGTGTCAAAATCCCGATAGGAGGACCCCCGATAACAAAAAGGTCAGCCTGGATTTAGAAGAAAGGGAGACCTAGTGTTTAGTTGTTGTGGGTGGAAAATTTCTCGATAGGGAAATAGAAGAACCTTTCAGTTCTTCAGGACAAGGAAGGAGGAAAGATCCTTTGAGAGGAAGTTCCCACCGGGGGCGCCTATGTCATCCCATCTATTCCAACTGGCTCGTTTTGGAAGTTTTCTACTTTGGCAGTTTTTTTCTAGTTTTTGGGTCCCCGACTTTCAGGGCCATTTTGAGGCCATAAAAAACGTTCTGAGGGATCACCACAATTAGATTATAGATAGAGTCAAATTATGATGGAAATATGTGTATTCCTTGGATATACCTTTCCAGTGGGCTATCATTCACCTAAAACAGAGATCATATGAAGAAGTTATGAACCCGGGAAGTTGAAGTATTAACTTACCCCAACGGGGCCCACATGAATTTTTGTAATTAATCTCCTAGGGTAATGTTTTTGAATGTCTAGGGTTTTGGAATTCTTGTTTATTGTAAAATGTCTTGGAGAGCCTAATTTTAACCATCTTCATGTGAATTATCACAATCATCACATATCTTCTCAGAGATAAGCTGCCACCATTCTAGAAAGTTTGTTTTTTGTTGCATTTTGTAGTTTCAACACATTTTCTTATTGAATAGAAACTAGTTTTACTATATATATGTTATTGTATCTTTGGTATTCTTGTGTTTTTGTGTTAAGAATAATAATAATAATATGTACTCATTTCATTCTTCTCATAAAATCTGGATTAGTGGTATCATTGTAGTTTGCTCCTTGTCGTTCTTAWTGCATGTCCCCGACATGGTTAGAGTACAAAAAATTGGGTCTTGAGCTTGTTTATCTTGAGTAAAAAAACTATCGCAAGCCCAAGCGACCTCTCATGGTGGAAGAAAATAAAAATGATGGGACAAGAGATCCTTTCAAAATGTTKCTCRAGGAATCCCTCAMGCAAAAGAGGAACTAAATCATGGATAGTTTTGCACAAATCCTTCAACGTATACCAACAGGCGATGCATCTTCCTTGAGTGGAGGAGTCTCCCCCTTCAAGGTACAAATCAACTTTTATATTCCCATATTTTAAGGTCTATAGATGTAGATGTTGTAGAAAAATGGTTGTATCTGCTAGAAGGGAATTTTCTATCCATAACTTTTCGAATAGAGAAAACATTATGTTTACACTCCTCAAAGTCATTCCCTATGTCAAAGATTTGTGGGAGAATTTATCTGAGAAAAAGGAAACAGAGGAACCCTCATTATTTACAGTCATGGTGACCTGGGACTCCTTTAGGGATGCTATCAAGGAACAATACTGCCCTGTCAGAATCTATGATGATCTATATACAAAATGGGCCACACTGCGGCATGAAAGAGACCAAGTAGTTCCAGAGCTCACAAATATCTTCCATACCTTGTGCACCAAGTTGGGTATCAAATATTCTGAGCGACATCTAGTGCTCACATATCACGGTTTTCTGCATAGATACATCTAGGATGAAATGTAGTTTTTGGACATATTTTCCTTGGGCATGACCTATCGATATGTCATCAAAATAGAGAAAAATATTCAACAAAAGATGCAAAAATTTGGGCCTAGGAACCCCTCACATAAAAATCAAGTAAAGGGAAGCCCTAACCTTTAGAACAAAGGACAAATAAAATATGAAAAACCTCAGGACAACCGGTCTAGGCCGCAAGTAAAGAAGGACATCAAAAAGAGAAAGAAAGACAGTCAGAAGTGGTGCGACTTCGATAAGAGCCCCTGGCATAACATTGTTGATTGTCGTTGAAAAAAATCATTGGTGGCTGATGCAAAAGCCTCTAAATTAGATGCGGGTTCCAACTCTGAGTCAGAACCAGAAGGGGGGATATGGATCATTAGTGCAGATCCCATTTCCGTTGTTGCTTCCACCAAGGTCTAGCTTGGTGAACCAGACAAAATGGAAGGAGAGCCCCTCTTTCATTCACAGATGTGGGTAAAAGGGACCCCGCTGCAATTTATCGTTGATAGTGGTAACCAGAAGAACCTCATATTAGAATAGGTTGTCAATAATATATCCCTACTAAATTTTTTTCACCAACATCCCTACACAATTGGATGGATCTATGAAAGAGGTGATCTCTGCATCAGCCAACAGTGTTTCCTATCATACGACATCAAGCCCTTCGAAAATGAGGTATTGTGTGATGTTTCTCCTCTCAAAGTTTGTAATTTTCTTTTGGTCCAACCTTATTTATTGAAACTTCATTATGTATACAATTCTATGCCTTACGGTGTTATTATTACTTTGAACAGGAAATTGTACATGATACATGAAGCAGTCCCACCTAGTTCTATTTCCTTGATCTCTTCCAAGAAATACAAGAAGGTCATCTCTCTGACTAAGAATTTTGTCTTCCTTGTGATTCTCTCTCCATGGTTGACATCTTCACATAGAAAAATAAAGTGGACAAGGTCATCGCAGAATACAAATATATCTTCTTCTCAACTTCTGGGGTATGTATGCATTGTCAGGTCAAGCATCCCATCTATCTGACCCCCAACACACCACAGTCCAATTGGCCATTCTACCACTGATCTTTGTTAGAGAATTAGGAGATAAAGTGACATATCAAATAACTATTCCAAAAGGGGCACATATGTCCTGACTCATCTCCTTGTAGGATCCCAATCATGTTGGTATAGAAGAAAGACAGGACCTGGTGACTCTGTATTGATTACCGAACCCTAAATAAAATCATTTTCGAGAACAGATACCTAATTCCCTAAATCAATGATCTCCTTGATCATCTCAAGGGGGAAAATACTTCACTAAGATTGATCTGAAGTCTATATACCACCAGGTCCCCATGGAACAAATAGATGTATGGAAGGCCTCCATCAAGTCAAAAGAAGTTTTTTTTGAACGGATAGTGATGCCCTTTGCTTTGAAAAATGATCCATCAAATTTCATGAGGATGATGGATGATATCCTTCAACCTTTAAACAATACTTTTGTAGTGGTGTATCTAGATGACATCCTCATCTACAACAAGTCTTTGGTGGAACACTTGTATCATATTCAATAGGTTGTACATACCCTTTGGTAGCATAAGCTATATGCCAACTTGGAAAAATTCTCCTTTGTCATGGACATGTTGTAGTACCTAGGCTACATCGTGGATCAACATGGTGTGCATGTGGATCCAACCAAGATCCAGTTCATTTGTGACTGGCCAACGCTAACCACACTCACTAGGCTTCAAATATTCTTGGGCCTTGCCAATTTATATCGTAGGTTCTTCTTGGGATTCTCCCATATTGCATGGGCCCTCAGCGAAGTAACCAGGGGTGGTGGTAAGGAAACACTTATGTAGGGCCTTTCCCAACAACAAGTGTTTGATGATTTAAAAAAAATGCTTTTGATCAACCCCAATACTTTCATTACTGAACCTACAACAACCCTTTGAGATCGAGACATATGCTTCAGACTATGTTGTGGGTGCATTTCTCACTCGAAATGACCACCCTGTGGCCTATCATAGTGAGACACTATCAGATGTTGTCCATAAGTACCCTACTTACGATAAAGAAATGTACTCCACTATGAAATCCTATCACCATTGGAGACACTACATTCATAGAAAGGATACAATCATCCACATGAATCATAGGACACTATAGTTCATTCAGACATGACAAAAATTGCAGAATGACCTCCATCATAAGTGGTCCCCATACTTGGAGCAATTCCACCTCAACATCAAGTATAAAAAAGGCAGTACCAACCGAGTTGTTGATTTCCTTAGTTGACCTATAGTCGCAACACTCACGATGGTACTACACTCTTGCGACAACGAGACCTGCAGATGGCCCAACCTCTATGATTCAGACCCTGACTTTACCACCACATACAAAATGTTGGGTGCAAACTTAGTTGTCACTAATTTCCATCTTTGGGAAGGGTTATTGTGGTGATTGGGCCATCTCTGTGTTCCTTCAAGCGAGTGAGTGAAGTTGATTTGGGATGTCCACTATAGTTGGATGGCAGTGTTGCAGAAACATTTCTACTGGCCAAAACTTCGAAGGGATGTCAACAAGTATATCAGGTCCTTCATTTCCTACACTATTACAAAACCAAACACTAAGAGATAGGGCCTATATACACCCCTTCCTAATCTTGACAGTCCATGGGAATCCATCTCAATGGACTACAAGTTGGGCCTTCCATCCACCAAGAGGGGAAATGACTGTGTTTTTTTGGTTGTTGATCGCTTTTCTAAGATGGCAATCCTAATCACCTGCAAGAAGAGAATCACAATAGAAGCCACTGCCAAGCTCTTCTTTGAAAAACTATGGGTACATTTTTTAATCCCACTAACCATTGTCTCAGATCGGGACAGTCATTTCCTCATCACATTATGGTTGAGCCTATGGTATTTTTTGGACACCAAGCTCACCAAATCTCGTACCTTCCACCCCCCCAAAAATGGCCACACTGAGATTGTCAATCATATGATCGTGCATATCCTGCACATGTATAATTAAAAGAACCCCTACATATGGGATGTGATTCTTCCCTATGTTCAATGTAGCTACAACCGAGCCCTACATAGCTCAACCAGCCACAAACCCTTTCAGGTTGGGTTGGAATTACAACCATTGGGTCCCATGCATGTTTCACTACCTTTTGCAGCCACCCCAACTGACTCATATATTGCTCCAAATGAAGCTGAAAAATCCTCTCAGTTCATTGAATGGATCCAACACATCTGCTAACAGGTTCAAGATATTTTACAGAAGTCCAATTCCAAGTACAAAAAGTTCCATGATCAACATCGAGTGCCACATAAAGTTTAGGTGGGAAACAAAGTGTGGTTTCACTTGCAAAAAGAACGCCTTACAAGGCCCTATCAGAAGCTTCTCCCACTCTGTTATGGACCTTACACCATCACTAAGGTTGTTGGTGACAATTCTTTTGATCTCAACATTCCCCCTTTCCTTTACACACGCCAACAAAAGATCCAACTTTATCGAGTTGTCAAACTAGGGCAGCTCCTGCACTAAGGCAAGTGGCTCACTGGGGACCAAATCTAGCAGGAATTTCCTCATATGATGTGGGAACTCAACAAAATGGAGACCATTTATTCCTAACGGGGGAGGATAGATCCATATGGATTTTGGTGGCCTCCCACCTATTCCAACTAGCTCAATTGGCAGTTGGAAGTTTGGAAGTTTGTTTCTATTTTTTGGGTCCCTGACTTCCGACACCATTTTGAGGCCCTAAACAATGGTTTTAGGGATTGCCACAATTATACTATAGTCGGAGTTAGAGTCTGAAGAAAACATGTGTATTCCTCTGATAGACCTTTCCAATGGGCTATCGTGTGCCTAAAACGAATATCGTATGTAGAAGTTACGACCCTGGGAAGTTGGTGTACTAACTTACCCCAACGGGGCCCACATGACTTTTGGCACTTCATCTCCTAGGGTTATGTTTCTGGATGTATAGGGTTTTGGAATTCTTTTTTATTGTAAAAAGTATTGGAGAGCCTCATTGTAACCATATTCTTGCGAATGAGTGCATTCATCACATCTCTTCTCAGAGATAATCCACCACCATTCTAGAAAACTCAATTTTCGTTGCATTTTACAGTTTCAACACATTTTCTTATTGAATAGAAACCAATTTTACTATATCCATGCTACTGTATCTTTATTATTATTATATTTTTGTGTTAATAATAATAATAATAATATGTATTCATTTCATTCTTCTCATAAAACCTAGATCACCAAGAGCCTCTAGACAACCAGTCCAACACCTGGGACAAGAAGGGTAAAGGAAAGATGAAGAATGACACTAGGAAGTGGTGTGATTTCCACAAAATAACCTGGTTCAACACCAATGATTTTTTCTCGAAATAGTCGAAGGTAGACGAAGTCGAAGACAAGGAGTCGAACCCTAATTCAGAATCCAATCCAGAAAATATTGAAACTAGACAGAAAATCAACATAGACCCCACTACTATGACCATAACAATTCAACCATAAGAACCAGTAGATCCTGAAGAGGGGGAGCACCTCTTCCATTCACAAATATGGGTGAAGGGGACCCCATTTAATTTCATTGTCGATAACGATAGTCATAAGAACCTCATCTGAGTTAAGGTTGTCAAACAGTTGGGGTTGTCGACAACACCACACCCATAGCCATACAACATCGAGTGGCTTCACCGGAGACAAGATCTTCATGTCAGCCAGTAGTGTCACCTATCTTATGGCATCCATCCCCTCAAGTATGAGGTAGTGTGTGATGTTTCCCCTATTGATGATTGTGATGTTTTTTGGGGCCAACCATATATGTGGAAATGTCATGTTCTTTATGATTTTAGACCTTGTAGTGTCATTATTACTCTGGATAGTCATCTATATAGAATACCATAGGTAGTTATGACTATTGCTCCACAAAAACATTGTCTCAATGTAATCTCTCATACTACAAAATTCATCCTCTCCATAGTCTGCACAAAGGATGCAGAGAGTAAAGCTACAACCATTGTAGCCTGAACACCTTCTATCCAACAAAAAAATATTTATGAAGAAGTTGAAGATATTGTTTCTTCACCTATAATGGTTCTTGAATAATGCCCCATAAAATCCAGAGACAACAGGTTGGTGGAAAAGATTCAACCCCACCAACAACAGGTTTGTGATAGTCTTCCTCTGACCAAGAAACAAAACTTCTTCAACAAGGCACATATCTCACCAAGATTTAGATTCAGAAAATTCTTTCCCCTCTTTCGTGGAAATTCAACAGAATGGAGACAATTTATTCCTCATGAGGGAGGACTAATCTAGGTGGATATTGGTGGCCACCAACCTATTCCAAGTAGATCCTTTTGTCATTCTTTATTTCACCATGTTTTTCTGTACTTATTTGTAATTATGGGTTCTACACTTTTAGGGCTGTCTGAATCCCTATGCATCTTCCAGGTGGATACTAGTGGCCTGCGACCTAATCCAACTGACTTAATTTGGGATTTTTCATGTCTACACATATTTTTGTACTTCAAGGGCCATTTTGGGGCCCTAAACAATGTTTTTTTGGGGTGCCACAATCAAACTATAGACAGAGTGAGTTTGATGATGTAATGTGTAGTTCTCAAAAATACCTTTCCAATGGGATACCATGCACCTGAAACGGATATCATATGAAAACGTTACGACCCCAGGAAGTTAATGTATTAACTTACCCAAACAGGGCCCACATGACTTTTGGCATTTCATCTCCTAGGGTTAGGTTTTTCGATGTCTAGGGTTTTGGAATTCATGTTTATCATAAAAAGAATTTTATAGCCTTATTGTAATCATCTTCATGTGAATGAGCGTAGCCATCACATATCTTCTCAGAGATAAAGTTACCACCATTATGGCGAGTCTTGCACTCTGTATTTTTACAGTCTCTATACAATTATTTCATTAATAGAAATCAAGTATTGTTTTATTTATTTGTTTCTCGCAATTTTCATGAGTATTTCATTGTAATTGGTGTTCTTTCATTTCATTCTGAAAATAATCTAGATCAATAAGTGATGTTATTGGATTTAATAATCATGACCTTAGTCTTATCAGTATTAACAATCATACCCATATTGGATCAAGAATCCTTGAGGATTCTTAGTTGGTTTTCAATATCATGGGGACTCCTTGCCATAAGAACAATATCATCGGCATAAAGAAGAAGATTCATGACTATACTAGCGAGAGTAGGGCCGACACAACCTTCTTTTTCCAAGAAATCTTGTAACTTGTCAATGTATATGCCAAAAAGAATAGGGGACAAGGGACAACCTTGTTTGATTCCAATATTCTAGTTAATATCTTTTGACCAGCCCTCGGTTTTTTAAACTTAGCAATAATGTTCTCATACATCCTTATTGCAACATCACTCAACTTGAGAGGCATCGTTATCTCTTCCAACCTATTCCAAAGGTTTTTCTTAGGAACCATGCCAAAATCTTTTCTAAAGTCAACAAAACAACAAAAACTATTGGTTTTAGTACCGTGAATTTCTAGCAAAAGGCTATTCTTCTTTTCCAAAGTAATTTCATAAAGCTTATGTAGGGGCTGAATTAAATAAAAAACCATTTAATTTAAAACATAACAGTAAAAGTCAAGAAATTTCTATAATTTAGCACATTCGCCAACGTATTTATCAATTATAATAAATTTTTATAAGAGATTAAAACAATGCATAATTTGAAATAAATACCTGAACCTGATGCTATTAACCTCTGTTTGTCCGCCGCTTGCCTCCTTGACCACTTCTGCAACTGCAAAACACTGCCCAAAACCTAGTTCCTCCCTGCCAACTAGGTAACTCCCTAGCTCCAGGATATCAACGGATATCCTGGCCCCCATGCCAAAAACCCCCAGCAACCCCGGTGCACTGATACAATCCCACTCCCAAAATTTCACCTCTCTCTGCAAATCCCCAAGCTCCCAAAATCCATCCCCCAACCTCCCATGGAATTGTCTCCCTTCAAACTCCTTCCCTTCCTTATCCCTCCTTCACCGACTTCCTGCCTCTTTTACTCCCTACCTAACTCATTTATTACCTTCTTATCCCTTCCCGTTAATGCCCCTTATCCCCCTTTATTTAATATCTTATCCTCCCACAATTAATAAGTTATCCTTTGTTGTGTACATAACCTTTCAATTTAATTATATAACATATTAATTTATTAAATTTAATACTCATGTTTTTAAATGTAATAGGTAGTTTAATTAATCAATTAATTAATTAAATTGCAACCATTAGTTAATCAATAATTATTTAATTAGTTTTATTATACCTATCCTGTTTAATTAATACCATATTAAGACGATTAATCCCCTAATTAATTTTTACTTAATAATCCTTCACATTTGTTCAACTAGGGTTGTTACATACACCCACCCTTCAGAAAACTTCATCCTAAAGTTAAGGTATCTTATGGTACAAGGAAAAGAAACACGATTCACACATTCATAACAATTAACCAACATTATCAGTAAGTAAGTCAAGAAAACTCATACATACTAGTGTATATGTACAAGAAATGCATGTGTAGCTAGTACATACAATTCTCGTGCATGTACTAATAATGAAACTGGCATCCTTTAGTAATTTATGTATGCATCCAATCCAGTCAACAAGGCTAGTGTTTTATAAAATACAACAACCAATCCTTGTTTGAGAAATTATTTAATTACAATTATCCGGTTTAACAATTTTATTTTAAACAACTGTGGTTTAGTTACATAATAATGAATATTCATATATACACATTTCTCTCATTTTTTTTTTTTTTTTTT
>ML846218.1:0-21585 GCA_009831015.1 Picea engelmannii
TATATATATATATATATATATATATATGAACATGAAGGGTATGAGAGGAATGAAGCCTAGGGTTTTTAGGGTTTCTACAAAGTTTTTGTAAGGCAAGGGTGACAAGTGGCTCAATCCTAGAGTGGGCAAAAGTTGATGGATGGATATCTGTTGTTGGTTGACTATTTGAAAGATTCGATGTCAAAAGACACGATCTTCACAAATACAATCATTAATCATGCATGGGCTCGGTATTTTGAGGTTGACAACTCATATGCTTCGGCTAGTTGTTCGAGAGAATCTCTTCTCGAAAAGTGGACAGATCCAAACAGATAAGGTGGTCCTAAGGTTCCTCTAGGGGATTTATGTTAGGCTTCAATATCATTTATTGAAGGGCCTAAGAGGGATAAGTCTATAGACCTTTCGGGAACTCGAGGTGAGAATGCACTAGTTTCTTTTTCGATTGTTTCTGCTCCATTGACACCTCTCGTAAGCATTCTTTCAGTACAAAGCTATGGCAGGGATTTACCTTTAGGGTTTCTTGGCAGTAAAATAAACCGTGCAAACCTATAGGGTAGTGTTGAGTCACTTGTGCATGGGAGCCCTTCCCAGAATCACAAGAAAGTTGTGAAGTCTCGAGGTAGTGTAGTGTCATTGGTTGTGGGGGACGTAACACCCCCTCTCTAAACCTCTGATTATATGTAATGAATTGTAATTAATGATTGCCATGCTATGACATGAAAACAATGTAAATGTATTAATTATCAATACGGAAATGCCAACAACTAATTGTGGTGTGAAGCCTTGAAGTACTGGCCATGATACCACTGGGGGTAAGAATGAGGAAGCTTTCAAAGGGGTTCATCATGCTAAGATGACCCAATCCTCCTTGCTAAAATATTTGAATTGGAAATATTAAGATATTTTCCTTAACTTTGATTTCAAGGCAAATCAGTCAATGATGAAGGCTCGGTGGCTAAACAACCAACCACCCTTAATGAATGGAAGTATAGAGAGACTGCTTAAAGTGACCTAGACTGTCAGCTAAAGGACAACACGAAATTTCACCATGAGTCCCCTTGATTGACCCATGAGCTCCCTTCTGATGGAAGAAAAGAGGGTATGGGTCAAGAACCTTCACAAGGGGGATTTCGGGTAGATGAGAGTTTTCAAGTCTAGGAGAGAAAGGAGGGGTTATAGGCACAAAAAAGGGAGAACTCGGGGGGGAGTTCAAAACAAAGGACGAAGAATGAAAGTGTAAGAAAGACCAAGGTGTAGGTTGAGAGACATGAGTCTCAAGCAAACTTGGTTACAGGGCTATTTGGAAAGCCTAGATCCCAACTTGAGTTGAAAAGGCTGCAAGCTTGATTCTAGAGAGTATCTGATAAACCTCCTAAAGGCCTGGGCTAGGTGGGTACGAGAAAATATTGACCAAGAGTGGTATGAAGGAGAGTAACCTGCACCTAACGATCTCCTTAAGAATATGAGAGAGACTCCCTGGTGGTATCATGGCTTTGCACGAGGGTATCAAAGTAACTGAGCACACAAAGCATACATAGTTGGGTGGAAAGGAAAACACCCACAACCAAGTAGTCGACTATAATTTGTAACAGATAAGTATTTCTCACTATGTGTAACTTAATTGAAACAATGGTTTTATGCCTGTAATTGTGCTATAAATGTATATGCCTGGCTAATGGGCTTGATATTGTCCCATTGGGAAGCATTTAGGCCTAGACAATTATGTAATGGAATGGAATTACCTGTGCAGTGCATAATTGAGTAGGAGAACCCTGCATCTTACCTAGAATGCTCAAGGAGCTGCACAAATGATTTCTTCTTGTGAATGACTTCATGGATATATTTGTATATTTGTGCCTCCCATGTGTGCAATAGGGTATTGTTGTAGTGTGATGCATGGAAAAGAAGACATGCTTTTAAAGCAAGAATAAGTGATACTTTATGGAGGAATAGGTAGAGTTGCCCTGAGATAGGCATTGGATTATCCAAGTTCTTGAGATAGGTCTCTATATGAATTATAGAGCCTCAAATCATCGGTAGAACCCCTTGTCTTGGTATGGGCAGTTTGCAGAGACATAAACCTCCACCTAAGTGATGGGGAAGGAAGGCCTTAGTGGTTTTTGGGGCCTAGTGAGAGTCCCTGAAGGTTTGATAAGCCTTAGAAAATCCTTGGAAGAAAGTCCTAAACTGCTAAGTTCTGTATCGGACTGTTAAAATCATAGAAGAATCGTGTTTTGAGACAAGACGAATTGCAGCCATCAAGTCGACACCACAAATAGATTGTGACCCTTCCTCGGAGTAGGCTATGATGCCTGGAGAGGATGTACTACAAGTCAACAAGGACTGTTGATTTATCAGAGGGTAGCTATGTAGAACCTAGACTGTCATATCCATTTTTATGAGTGCCATCGGAGTTCAATGGTTGGAGCTGCCTGGAGACTTGAAATGGAGGCACTCCAATGGGAAAGTCCAAGGGGCAATATGGGTCATCCATCAGTGGACATCCTAGTAATGGTCTCAGCCATAGATCGTCGTGGATCTTGCTTGAGAGAGACTAAGAAGGGAGGCTACGTCAATGTGACGTAACATGTTGACGAGGGGTGCCAACGTGTCCCATGATCGACACTATTATCCTGTGATTTGCGGGAAGTTCTGAGTGGGGTCCTGAAAAGTATGAAAGTCCTTGGGACCGATGTCGAAATCCTAACCATCAAATGTACAAGATGTGCGATTTAGATCATCCATCATAGGGGTGATGGTTGGAGCAGGTTGTAGAGATGTATTCTGACGAGAGGTACCCTAAGATAGAATCAGAACCATTGATCCATTGGAGGTTGATCCAAAGGATCTTAACCGTCGATCGTAGTAGGGTCGTCGAAGTAGCCTTGGTTAAGGTACTCTGACGAGAAGGCTCTGAGGAGAAATCATAGTCATTGATCAGTGTAAGGGATAGATTAACCCTCAATTGTCGATATTCCAAAATCAAAAGGAATCAACATAGGATCGTGATCTTTGATCCTTAGTTAAAGGCATCACGAGGATGATGTGGGGGGATGCCACGTGTCGATCCTAGAAGGTGCCACGTGGCACAGTGATTTGGCACCGATAGGTGAACCCCCCGTGAGAAATATGAATGACATGTGTCAGGTGGCGATGATTCCACATGTCCAATAGAGGTTTCACCACATGTCAGGTGGTAGACTTTCTAAGAATTGACCTTTTCAAAGTTGATTCTGAAGGGTTCAAAGTACAACTCTGAAGAACTCAGAGTAACACTCCGAAGAGAAGATGCAAGTCATTGATCGATGAGTGGTGAGACGCGATGATGGTCGTCGATCTATCGTAAATTCCACTTCAACTATGAGAGAATGTGGTGACAACCTGATGACATGGCATACCATATCAGTAGACCATGTGTCTAAGGCGATGACAGGTGTCACCTAGGGATTGGTCGATGGGACGGAGGTGGGTCCCATTGGGCTAAGAGGTCCTTTGGATCTTCATTTTCATTTATGGCCATTGGATTTGTTGGGGTTCATCCTTGGAAAATCTAGACCACAGATCTCTGACGTATCATCGTCGAAGGTAGAAGATGGGTAAACTGAGAGGAGGCCCTAATGTTGACGACATAGGAATCAACGATGCGACGAAAATCGTCAATTTGCCGATTGCCGAGAGGAATTTTAGTCATCGATCATCCATGAGACTTGTGCAAAGAGGTGTGTCAGATGATGATGCCATGATTGACATGGCAAGCAAACAAGGCTACCAGAGTGTTGTTAGGATGATATGTGATAGTTGTTGATTGGTTATCGTGAATTTGGAGAGGACATACAAGGATAGTCGTTGATTCCATCGGATATTTGACGAGGAAATCTAGACCATTAGATCCAGACATGTCGTTGTCGTAATTATGGGAGGTTGGCATGGTTACGTTCAACCAATAAATGTCGACAACGACGATGGGAGTAGGGGCTAACAACGATCATTTATCGATGAAGAGAAGGGGTGGAATCTCCATCATAGATCTCCCAGGTCAAATCGGCACACTGTGTAAACTTTGGGAGTTGGGCATTAACCTCTGTGTAAAATGACATTGTAGACATGCTCTGAACCGTTGAGATCAAGGGTTGTGAGTCGTAGGATTTGGGAAAGGTACACTTTGGCGTATCAACGTTAGAAGACTTGGGATAGCGAGAGTGAACCACGGGATAAGAAATCTCGATGAGTACAAGAAGTGGGCCAAAGGAGTGGGCATGTGAATCTAACGTGTCAATGCCACGTCGGCTGGCACATGTAAGAAGTGACCACACAAATGCCACGTGGTAATGAGCGGGGGTTGACCAATGAAGGCACAAGGACTTTGAGAGGCTATAAATTTGATCTTAAGCTCGAAATTGAGCATGGATATAGTTGTTGGAAAGATCTCGACGAGCAGAAGATGATGGTATGATCATGAAGAGGTTTTGAGATAGTCGAGGAAAGTGAACAGTTTAATGCTCCATCCCTTAAAAGGATACCCAGGGGGTTGGGTGTGTTACAGGGGAAGACCTGAGGGTTAGCCAAATAGAAAAGTTGGAGGGTTGGGTGTTAGTAGGAAAGTTATGCAGGCAAAGAATGATAGTGGGTTCTTTAAATTATTGGATGGAATTAAATTGGGTCTCGGCCCTCAGCTACGCCCCGATATTCCATCTATTATCGAGAGGATGGATTGGGTTTATATTTCATACTAAGGAGGACACTTGGAATATATTACGATTTGTCGGTATTGGGACCATCATCTGCTTTGTGAAAAACCTTGGCATCCACTCTTTGATGTCAGGGAAGAAATCATTACTAGTATTCCTACCTGTATTAAGCTTCCCACTTTAGCTCTTGATTTTTGGATGGACTTCGGGTTGAAGGCAATTGATGAAGTCTTAGGAAAATTTATAACATCTGATGTAATCTATAAAACCAACAACTACAGATCGGTGGCACAAATTCTTGTAGCTCTGGACTCACGACAGGGGATTTTTGAATCCATGGAATTAGTGATGGGGGATAAGTCCTATACCCAACCATTGGATTATATCAATTTGTTTTTTAGATATTTCCTCTCTCACAAGGTGGCTCACATCGTTGTTGATTGTGAATTAGAATTTCGTAAAAATTCCAGGGGGAAGCTAGGCTATCTATTGAAGTAAGGGTGACAAGCACAAATGTTCCTCAAGTGGTTGAGGCTCCATTGATGGTTGATTCCTCACTAAAGTCTGGAGTAGGGGGGATCAAAGGCCAGCTTATTGTTTCAGAGAATATGGGTATTCAAAATGATTTATGATATTGCTAATCAATTGGACACTGACATACTGCACAAACTGGAGGGTTGTGCTTCTTTATATTTATTTGAAGATGATATGGATTTCTTGCCTTCACAATGGAGTAAGTCAAAAGCTCTTTGGACCAAAAGTACAACGCCAAAATGAGATTCGGGTAAGACAATTCATACTCTAAATCCAATTTCCCTTACTACTCCCGCTTTTTCAGGTAACATATGCATGTACTTGGTGTCAAATCTAGTCCATGTACCTATGTGGGGATGACCTCACATACTATTTCTCTCGAGGGTTAGGATGATGGCTCCTTTTTTGTTGACTTAACAAAGCATTTTGTTTGTTCTATCCATAAGCCCTCGAGTAACCACAGGGCCAAATCTTCGGGTTCCCCCTCTCTCTCTTTTGGCAGGGACCCGTATTTTTTACAACCTCAGGTTTTGTTCAGGGTCAATATCCCTCAAGGGCTTGGGATATGATGGTCATACAGAGCTCGTTCATAACAATACAGGGAGAAAGTTTGCATTAAAACATGCATATCGATGTTCTTCTTGTGAAGTGCCACATGGTAGACAATGATTTATCTCTGGGGTCCTTAGAGTTGGAATAACCTCGAACACGGTTTCACCATGAAAATAATGTCCATTAACATGAGGGGTGTGGGGGGAAGGAACAAAAAACTCTCCCCGAGGAGACTTGTAGATGTGGGTTGACCTGTCATTGTCTTAATTTAAGAATCAATCGGTCGAACTGAACCTATCATCTCTGACCCGAAAAAATTGTTTCCAGGCTAGGGATTTTATGGTGTGGATTTCAAAGGGTTTTTTGGGGGACTTATCATAGTTTTTTCATCTAATTGTGGCCTCATCAATTATTTTTCTATTTCTTTATGTCTTTGTACATATATTTTCTACAAGGAGCTGGATCAAACCATTACCCTCCTCAACCTATATGGACCTTATGAGGGTAAGGAGGCATATTGGGCTTGTTTGCCAGCCCTTAATTGTATTAGGTCTAATAATTCCTATCATTGGAGGAGACCTAAAATTGACTATCAACAACGAGGAAATATGGGGGCCTTCAATTTGTGAGGATAAGATGGCAAACTTTTTTGTCAATAAGCTTGAAATGGCAGGTTTGGTAGATGTTGAACCCATTCAATTAAGTCCAACATGGAGCAATAACTAGAGTGGAAATGATGGGGTTTCAAAAAGTCTTGATTTCTTTCTTGCTCGTCTTATATTTCTCGAGGACATTGTTTCATATCGTTCATGGGTTGGTAAAGTACACTGTTTTGATCATTTTCCAATCTTTTTAGAACTAGGTTATTCGAATGGGAAGCCTAGTGTGCCATCAAGTATAAATATCATGGGATGAATTGGAAGAATTTCATATCCTCATCCGGGATAATTGGACACCTTTTTAGGTTGATACAAATGTATCTTCTAGTTCACAATTTGTCTCTACCCTTCATGGGATTAAAGAAAAGGTTTATTTTTGGACTAGAGAATAGAGGAAGGCAACTAAACTAGAGATTTGAAACCTTGAGCTTGAGCTTGAAAATATTTATGGTCAGATGCAGGGGGTCAAGGGTCGCAATGAAACTTGGAGGCTTGTTGATCCTTGGAAGCTCACATGTACAACTTATTGTTGAAACAAGAAAAGTCTTGGAGGCTCAAGAGTCAAGCCATCTGGATTGCGATCGGTGACAAAAGTTGATCTAGATTGGATCATTATATTGTGTGTCATCTATTTCAATCCTTTCAGAGTGGAAAAAATCGGAGCAATCATCTTGCAGGGCCATTTTAGGGGCAGGTCCTAGTTTGGAAAATTGTGGTCAGGAAACATCTAGGGCCATTTTGAGGCATCAAACGACATTTTTGGGGGTCAAAATTTTGGGACCTTGTGATGTTGTTCTACACATCAGAGCTGATATACAAATGTTATGCCTCCCGCAAGTTGACCTACCGTGTTGACCACCATGACTGTACAAGAGGATGCCATGTTAGCCCATGTTACTCATGCATATGGGGTTAGCCACATATGTAATTTCAAGAAGATTGTAGAAGATCCAAAACCATGTCACAATTGAGGGTTGAGGAAGTAAAAAACCTACCCCTAGATGGCTATCATGCTATGTTAAATACCAGGCCACTAGGAGGAGAAGGGGTTCCATTCTTTTGTATTGTATCTTGTTCCATAACTAAACAAAACATATGAGAGTGGTATTCTGTGAGCATAATAGAGGAAGAGAGATTTTGTAGCAGCCATACTGGCCACAGTTATAAGGAAACTCCATAGACAATGCCTCTTTCTTTGTACTTTCATCATTTATATACCAGAGAAAAGAGAGCAGAGCAACCTCACCTTTTAGCTGTTTTTTCTCCCGTATTGGTTTTCCTAGGTCATATCTTATGTTTATTTGTAGATGGTGTGATTTTATTTCATTGTTTTCTATTTTCTGTATTTTATTTATTTCATGCATAAGCAAAAAATCAATAATTAAATATCCTAGAGATCTAAAGGAAAAAAATAACCTTACTGGTAAAGATTTCATAATTTTGTTAGATATGTTGTGATGAACTATTCCAATAGAATATCCATAATAGTTTACAAATCAAAAATACTATTTTTTTTCAAAACTTTTCCAACTATGGGACTATAATACCATTTGGGAGTTAATTGATTCACAAGGAAATAAGGCTCGTGGGTTCTCTAATTTGGCTTCATTAGGAGTTGATCACTTCAAGAGGTTGTTTGAGGAACCATAGTAGGTCAAGATAGGGTAAATTCTAAAGAAAATATTTGTTTTTCCGTAGCTCATTGAAGATGAGGTCAATCGGGACTTGTATTGAGAAATTACCAAAGAGGAGCTTCAATCGATAATCTCAAGCTTCAGGAAAGATAAAAGTCCAAGGTTGGATGGTTGGACAATTGAATTTTTCTAGGATATCTTTAATATTTTTGGGGTCGATCTACTCTGAGTGGTCAAAGAAGATCACATTTTGGGTAAGATGCTGCAAAGTATAACTTCAACCTTCATTGTAGTTATTCCTAAGACGAACTGCCCCACTACTTTTGATGACTTTAGACCTATTTCCCTCTGTAATTGTCTTTATAAATAATTTCTAAGATCATCACGTTCAGACTTAAACTAATCCTTTCCAATATCATTTCTCCTAAACAATTCGGGTTTCTCAAAGGTAGGCATATTCATGAAGCAATTGGATCTGCTCAGGAAGGCTTGCATTCTATAAAAATTCATAAATGCCTTGTCTTCATCATCAAAATTGATCTATCCAAATCCTATGATAGAGTATCATGGATTTATCCCGGATTCCTGCTTCTACATATAGGGTTTTATCTTCCTTTGGTCAGATGGATAATGTCTTGTGTAACAAAAGTTTCATTTGTTATGTTAATAAATAACATGGGCTTGTGTTTCTTTAAATCGGTTCAAGGTATCCATCAGGGGTGCCCATTGTCACCTTATCTATTTTTGCTAGTTGCAAATATTCTTAGTCGAGCACTGACTAAGGAAAAAAGAGTGGGTTATTTTCAAGGGATAATATTGGGGTGCCATGAACATCTTACCCACTTGCTTTTCATGGACGATGTGCTAATCTTTTGCTTTTGTGCAAGAATTGAAGGTGGAGTTTTAAAGGATATTCTGGAGCTCTTTTGTGATGCTACATGAATGATCATAAATGTCAACAAATATGATATCTATCTTCCAGACACAGAGGAGGATGACATGCTCATATTTTCAACTTTGTTCAAATTCCCTCTCCATGAGTTGGGGGTTGGAATCAAGTACCTTGGTTATGTTCTCAAACCAAATAACTATGGCATTGCAAATTAGAAATGGTCACTGACTCAGATTGAGCGAAGAATCAACTTTTGGTGTAATAGGGGGATCTCTCGAGGTGGAAGATTAGTTCTTATCAAGTTAGTGATTGAAGTTGTTCCCGTGTATTGACATTTATTGTCTCTCATCCTGAAAGGGATTCTCATCCATATTTGAAAGCTATGTTTCCATTATTTGTGGAAGGGAAGTACTGCATTTTTTGGATCTCACTTGGATAACTGGAAAAGCTTGTCTAAGCCAAAGAGCCTTGGAGGTTGGGGATGAAAAGACAATTTGGTTTTTGGTCATGCACTTGCTGCTAAATCTCAATTGATTTTTTTGACTCATGATAGTCTTTGGAGCACACCCTAGTAGACAAGTACATAAATCTTAATTCTATCCTAGATTGGATTTGTAAAAGGTATAAGCCCACCTATAATGTATCTAACCAATGGAGGGCCATCAAAATACCATTTGTTATTATAGGTCATTTTTTTTTTTTATCTTGGAAGGTTTGCCTGGGCACAAAAGTGTGGATTGAGATGGATGCCATTGTTAGTTGTGGGTAGAATATCTTCCTACTTGAGGCTTTAGTGGCATACCTCCGTAAGTTGGGTGTATGCATGCTCAATCAAATCATTGATAATACTACTTCAACTATTTGGCACCGAGGTTGGCTATCAACAGAGGTTCTAGCTTTGGATACCAATTAGCACTAGGTCTAGACCCAATACACGATAGAGCTAAGGAGGGCCCATATTCACCTAATGGACATGGAGGATGAGATGGCTTGGTATTTAAACAAATTGAGTGGTCAATATTAAGAAAAAAATGGTTAATAGGCCATGATATCTGAGGGAGAAAACAACACCCAATGGTGGTATAAGAAGTTATGGTAGCTTAAGGGGTCGTTGAAAGGTATTGTCTTATTTTGGCTTGTTCTTAAAGAACGTGCATTAACCTGGGATAGACTGCAGTGTAGAGGTAAGCAAGGGTTGGGCCTATGTTATCTATGTAAACACTATGTTGAATATAATGCTCATTTATTCCTAGAATGTTTGTTTACTTGTCAAGTTTGGAGGGAGATTGAATTCCAGTTGAGGTTGCTCATTTGTGGGATAAAAGTTCTATGATAGTCATTTTTCATGAGTTTTTTATTAACCCTTCACGAAGGAGTTTAGAATCCTTTCAATTATGGTTGTGTGAGGTATTTGGATGGCTCATAACACATGTATTTTCAAAGACAAGGCTTTTACCTCTTTCAAGGTATCGCAACAATCTCTAGATTTGATGCCATGTTACAAGGTTTCTCCATCACAAAAAAAATCATCAGGAAGTTGGCACAATAGATATCAACAAAAATATGGCTTGGGGATTTTTTGACGGTGCATGTCAAGGCCCAAGTAGATCCCATGGTCTAGGATTCAAACTTCATCTTTCATAAAATCAGAAACTTTTTTTGACTATTGAGTGTTTTGAAGATTGTGTGCAAAGAATTAGACACCCGACTAATTTTCAAGAGTCCATGTAAAGGTATATGGTACATTGTAGTTATTATTATATACTACAATCTGTATTAAGGAAATTAAATACATCTATATAAATTTGTTTAATATTTGTTTCATTTTTAAAGGACATATGATGTAGCTCAATATAAAAAAATGATTGTAAGGAATTTATAACTAGATGGAGCTTACAATTACAATAAAATAGTAAAGGAACAATAATAATAGAAATAAACAAAACAAAAATGGGGCACATGCACACCTAAGGGTGGATTGCACTTGGAAATCACTATAACATTTGACACAATTTTCGACATCATTCTGACGACTATTTGATGGAATTTTGATGGATATGATTCATAATGTTTGTCAAAGTCGTTTCCTCACACACACGACAAATGCATCCATTTGTTGTATGTCCAACATACAAATATGCCACGTGGCAGCTGCAAAGAGATTTAATCCACCAAACTTTTGTCACAACATAGCACTACAACAATGACGATCATATATAGTTGTCCTATGTTTGACGCAAATGGATTCCATGTGGCATTTTCTGGGAAAGTTTCATACGCCAAGTGTCCATCGGTGGTGCAATGATATGGTATGAAAATCCCATTGGAGAATCAACTCGTGCGTCGTTGGAATTGTGACGTTATGGTGACATGAATCATTTAGAGGGGTGATGATGGGGATGACAAAGTTCATCAGAGTGGAGATGCTATGATGGTGTTGGTTCATTTCACTCATGCACGTGTCCTTCCTCGTGTTGGGGGTTTTAGACCCAGGGTTTGTCTAGAGTTTACCAATAACAACCCCAAGCATCGACATATCAATTCTCATCCGAGGTCGAGGAAGGTCTCGCCCAAGATGTAGAGAGGATCACATAGACCATAAGGTATTGTGACGGGGATGAAGTCTAAACATACAACTATCCATCTCAAATGGTATATAGGAAATTTATATCTGATAACTCATGAGGACTAAGAATTAAAACTATACAAACATATCCAATTAACATATAATAGACACTGATTAGATCAAAATTGCCTCAACATTACCATTCCTTTCATTCCATTCAATAAAAATATACAATATACATTTAGGAAACCATATTCATGAAAAATAGAGTTTCAGTTCTTCTTAATGTAGCTTCTCATAAATACAAGACAATGCGAAATGCACAGCCTCATCATCCTACAAACCTATGAAAAACTCAGATGTATATGCAAAAGTAGTACAATATTACAACATGCTTAGAGTGAGCTCAACCAAAATGATTCTATGCATTATCCCATTGATGGGGCTAACTCTCTAACCCACTATATTGCTAACTTTCCAACTCTAATTATGTTGTCATTGCTGCCTTTTATAGTTTTTTGTATGCTTGGGAGCTTTGTTTCTCTTGCTTTTCTCCACTCACTCTAGTGATGACTTCCTCACACGCTTCTTGCACCTGCCAACGCTCCACGTAGGATTTCTGCATCCAGGTGATCTTAATGACCCGGGTAGCTCATCCTCACATTGTGCCACGTCTTCTTATGTCGTTGAAAGTAATCATTAGAGGAGAATTCCCAATGTTTCCTTTCTTAATTTCGGTGGGCATCTTCTTGATTTTCGGTGCAACTGACAAAACTCGGACCGACGCACGCTTGGTAGACTTTATGCTCAACATGCAACTGACAAAAATTGGCCGACCTGAACTTATGATCATTCCTTGTGCAAAACTTGGAATGTGCATGCACAACTTTGTTTGTGCATGTGGAAGATTTAACCCAAAACTTTGGGTTCCAACAGGCCCCCACCACTATTATTTGGCTCGTCCTCGAGCCAACTATTGGATATACTCAAGGAGGATAGTTTGAGTAGAATAAAATCATCATTCTTCAAAAAAAGATATGACTATAGTCTTGGAGATCAAGAAGAAAGTGGCGGCAAAATGTGACTTTGGGGATTGGCGATGTGCCATATCTTCCATACCGGTAATGCTTGTTGGAAAATGTGGTTGTAAAATTGTTTGTGTACTTGTGGTATGTGTGAATTTCCCAATTAGAATTACTTGCCCTTTCAATGAACTAAAGCACCAAGAAACTCCTCCAACACCCACGTGATTTTTCAATGAAGACCATAACCTTGTACTTTTGGAAAAGGCGCAGTCGGATTTGGAAATCTAGATGATATACACCCTTTTTCACTTTATTGATGTCGCCTATGTGACCGATAGGAATGATTATCATGTCAAAATGTAAATTATGTCGAATGTATATGAACTATGCGATGTGTTGTACAACCTATTCTAATCCTACTCTATTAATTTGTAAAGCTAAACGAGATATAATTGATAGTTGACCCCTGAGGGACATAATATAATTTCAACTTGATACCATTAATGATACCCTTCAGTGGTTTTCCTTGTAAGGTTTCCAACTTGGAAACACTTGCTTCACTGATGTAGACTAGTCGAAAAGAACCCAACTATTTCATGTGTAGCTTACCAGGATGTTGTAAATATTTACTATCATATAATAAAACTAAATATCATGAATGGAGGATTTTCTAGCATAGTAATGGCGATGCGCTTACTTGAGAACTGAAGACCTTCACTTACTTTAACGCCATACATGTCGATACCTTGCACTCCAAGCTTTGATCCAACATGCCGTAACAACAATGTAGGGGATGACTCTCCACCCAATCAACCCCTCAATATATACAATTGAGAGCCCTTGATCCCTCAATCAACTATCTATGTCAATGTCGAATTCTTACTTCCTGAGAATTCCTCAAAGCCCAAAAACCAAAGATGCCTTCCACCCTTTTTCCTCTTCTATTAAATAGAAGTCCTTAGTCCATCCATGCAAAAGAAACCTCATGCCTCATCATGCAAAACTTTCCTTTTCTAATCTTAACTTGACTTATCTTCTCTTATTTCATCCTTTTTTTATTAATAATAGAGTAATCATTTTTATTTATTTATATTTTATTCTTTTCTTTCTTCTATGTTTATACCTTTTATTTATCTATTTATTTATTATCATTGATTATTATATTTATTACTATTAGTTACTATTATAATTATTATTATGTATTTAATAATATGGGGCATTACACCATAATTTCATCTAACCTGTGTTGGAGGGATCGATCATATGTTATCTGGGTTGCAAGGGACACTCGGAGGCTAGGAACAACATATTCTAGCAACATGACCGCTTCCTTCCCATAGACCAATCGAAATGACGTGTGTTTTGTCATCCTTTTTCACATGGTTTGATAATCCCATAATACTATGGGGATACATTGATCCCAATCATCACGCTGCACACTACGAACTTTGGTTAAAGCATGTTCTAAATTTTTATTAAAAGCTTCAATCGTACCATTAACTTGTAGGGGATATGGAGTGCTCTTCTAGTGATGGATCATGAACTCCCGAGTGAGGTGCTGAATGGTTTCATTCAGAAAATGTGAGCCCTGGTTGCTCATAACACCCTTGGGTAGCCAAATATGGTGATGATATTTTTAAAAATGAAGCGTGCCACCATTTTCATTGTACAATCCTTGACTAGCGCGGCTTTGGCCCATCTAGTTAGATATTCAGTTGCAATAATGATGTAGTGTGCCCCTATGCGATGTGACAGTGGGTTGATGGGACCAACAAAATTGTTTTCCCACTTGTTGAATGTATCCAATGCTGTTACTGGAAATAATGGGAGCTCATCCCTTCAATAGGGCTTTCCAATGTGTTGACATACATCACAATGCTTGCAATAATTCTTGGCATTTACAAAGAGTGAGGGCCACCAAATCCCTCCACACAAAACTTTGTGTGTTGTATCCTTACCAATATTGTGGCCTCCAACAATACCTTCATGTGCTTCATATAAGATGGGATCATTTTCATGTTCTAAAGCACATCAACGCATGATGTCGTCTACACCCAACTTATACAATTGGTCGACAATCAACTTATAATTGGCACTGCGAGTCAACAATTAGCGATGCTATGCCAGAGTATATTTTGTAGGAGCTTGACCATTCATCAGAAATTTAGTGATTTCCATAAATTGGTCAAGAATTTCTTCGACTCAAAAAGGTTGTGCAATAGGAAGCTCATCATTGAGGCTTTTAGGAGCTTCCCCCATCTCAATGAGCGATAAATGATCCAGTCCAACATTGTATTTCCCTGGCTTGACCACGACTTCCAAGTCAAATTATTGAAACAAGAGTATCCACTGGCAGATTCTGCCACCTAATACTGGCTCGTTGACCAAATACTTGAGCGCATAGTAGTCTATAAAAAAATTAAATGAGTTGCCTAACAAATAATGGCAAAACTTTTGCAAGGAATAAAACATGGTAAGACCCTCACACTCTATTGTTGTGTAATTATTTTCAGTGTCAGACAACTTGTGATTGGCAAAGTATACTGGGTGGTCAATATTGCCTTGCCCTAGCTGTGCGAGAATGACACCAAGCGCAATAGATGAGGTGCCGATGTGAACGCGAAATAACTTGGACTAATCAGGAAACACAAAGATTGGTGCAGTGACCGGTTTCTCTTTCAAAGTGTCCAATCCTTTCAGACATTCCGGTGTCCAAATATACTTCATGTATTTGCACAATAATTTCTCCATCAGGGCAACAAGTTGAGCATAGTTTTGGATGAACCTTCGGTAGTAGCATGTGTGACCCAATGTGGTGCGTAGTTCACGAACTGAGGTGGCAGAGACCATTTCTAGTATGGCTCCAATTTTAGCTGGATCAACCAACAACCCCTCCTTACAGACAACATAGCCCAATGAAATATCGAATGGGGTGAAAAATATTCACTTCTTTAAATTTAATGAAATTTGTAGATGGCAACATTTGTCCATCATCAACCAAAGAACTTGCATGTGTTTCTTTAGCAAGATAAACACAATAGAGTCATCTAAATAAACTTCAATAAATTTATGGATAAACTCTTTAAAGGCTGCAACCAATATCCGGGAAAATTCTTCAAGCCAAAGGGCATTACTCTGTATGCAAATGAGCCCCATTATGTTGCAAAGGTGGTTTTAGCTTGATTCTCTTCTGCTATCCAAACCTGATGATACCTTGAAAACCCATCTGTAAAAGAGTAGGCTTTTCGACCAACTACAATTTCTAGCACCTCATCTGTGAAAGGTGTAGGGAATGGGTCATGGACGTAAGCTGCATTGAGACTCCATAAATTGACACAGATTCAGATATCACTTGTTTTCTTTGGTTGCACGACCATAGGACTAATCCAATCTGACTCTTCAACCAGAGACAATGATTCCAACCTCTAACATCCAATCCAATTCCTTGCACACTTTCTATTTGTCCTTGGGATTTAGTTGATAAGGTCTCCTCTTAACTGGTTTGGCATCTAGTTTAAGATGAATTTTCATGTCCCCTAGTGAGCCTGTGGTCCCTTTCATTTTAGAGAAACTATGAGGAAATAAGTCCTTGCATTGTTTGAGGAGGTCCAAAACATGAGTGATTGTTTCCTTATCCCAATAATCTCCAATAATAGCCAGCTTGGGTGCATCTTTAGTTCCAATGTGCTTTTTTGTTTTGATTGGACCATTATAGTATTGTACTTCCATTTCTGGTAGTTTTCCCTTAATTGCGCATTTTCCCTCTGACTCTTTGATACTTATTTCTCAGGGATCATCATCATCAATGTTGTCTACATCAATCTTCTAGTGGTGGAAAACCTCTTTTAATTTGTCTATGAGCTGGTGATATGAGCATATTACCCTGGGGGTAGCTTCTTTTGGCTACTGATGAAAAATAAAATCCTTAATCTTGAAGAGGGCTTCTCTTTGAGTTAGATCTTCCGCAGTGAAACTAAATGTCAAACAAAATTGGTAGCTCATATGGGTCCATTCGATCGTCTTCCTTTTAATCTCCTCCTAAATATACTAGCTTCTAGGAACCATATCCATTGTGTGAACGAATTGATGGACCTGCTGGGCATGGGGGATATTCTTGGAAGTCCAACACCATTCATAGAAATATATGTGTTCCTGGGGATCTTCAGTGCCTTTATACCTATTGGCTAATTCAAAGTCAATAATGGGATGGAATTTAACGTTTATTAACTTAGCCACTTATGCCCAATCCTTTATGTTTGCGTTGTGTGCTTCCCACTAGCGTGCAGGTGTCCCTCGCACTACAACATCCATGGCCCGCACTCGTCGGTCTTCTAGAACATTCTCCTCCATTTTTCTAAAAAGGGATTGCACTTGTCTTGTGCCATCGAAACACGGTGCATCACATAATTCAACGCCAATATAGTGAACTAATTTGGTTATTCTTGCACATCTATAAGTGGAGATCTCATATAACTTGTTTTTTCATATTTCCATGGCTTCTTCATAATCGATGTCACAGGACTTGTCACTTCTCCATATAAACTCTCCATATGCATTGGGTTTTATATAATCTTCCCTGCACCTGGTAATCTTATAGATATTGTCAATTACGGAGCTCAACGCATCCTCCTCAACCGACTCATTGTATCGATCCCCCTCATAAGGATATAGAGGTGCGACCACGTACATGGTGTCTATCGTAAAAAACATCTTCCTCTTCTTCAAATTTAGCATTGCATTATTGTCAAAATCCTAATCAATGCCTAGTAAGGCATGATATGGATCATATTCATCCATAATCTCTATGACCTCAAATTCAACTTTTTTTTTACTCCCTCTATATTCACTTCAACTTGCTCCAGTCGGCCTATATGATAGATCTTGTACTGATTTTCCAGCTGCACTAAATGGGTGACCAAACCAACTTTGGTTTATCCATCACCTCCCAAGGGTTATTTAGAAAAATATTCATGTCAGAACCCAAATCCACCATGACTCCATCTATATCATAGCCTCGAACTTTTGTTGTCATCTTAAACTCTCAGCTAGTGCACTTCTGCTTACTGACCTGACACATGTCTCTTTCTGGTAGATGGGATGAAATGGTTGCATCTACTCCTTATTTCATGCAAGTAGCTAAGATCTAGGTTAACTTACTTATAGCATATGGATATTTAAGCAAACACAAAACAATAGCGTAAGAAAGTACTTACTTGATCATCGATGTCTCTCGCGCAACCTAAGTCACACAAGTCTTATGTGCGCACTGCATGTTGAAATTCCTCCAAGCGTTGTTCTTCAATTTCTCTTTTCTCAACGTGTCACAACTCATCCTATCTGTGTCCTTCTTTGATCGACCTTTGCATTGCACACTTTATCTCTTCATGCACATCAGATTCTTCTTAAGCCTGTTGTGTCGTGCACAAGAGGTCCTCCCTGACGCAAGCCTCCTCCAGTGATCTCTTAGTCACCTTCTATACATCCTCACGTATCCGATCTTCTTCTAGTGACCTTTGTGTCACCCTCTTTACTTCTTCACGGATCCAAGCCTCCTCAAGTGACCTCTGAGTCATGCATTGCATCTCCTCATGCAATTTTTCTTCCTCCATAGCTCTTTGTGCCTCATGTAGAAATTTTTTTTGCTAGGCATCATCAAACTTTGGAGGGGGTTGAGATACCTTCCTTATCTTCCCCTCTTGCTTCTGAATAGAGCCTTCACCATGCTTGAAGTCCTCTCTTATATTTTCTCCTCCTTGGGTTACTACCCAGATATAAACATCTTCCCATTTCTTCTAATCCTTGCGCAACTATGCATGCACCATGTTGCATTGCTTCTTCTCTTCCCAATTTGTCAACAAGTCACGACAGTCTTCGGTAACATGCTCAGGACTGAAGCAGTACATGCACAACATGCGCAGTTTGGTTCAAAACCTGGAGACATGTCCAATTTCATCGCTTTAAATCAAGTGGGGGGTCTACCTCGCCCTCCTCCATATCCTTCTCCTCGGACAAGCTCATAGCCTCCTTTGGGACCTCCTTGGTATCCAACTCCCTTAGTTTTTCCACGATAAGCACCTTGTTGTTCCTTCTGTACCTGGAATGCATCATGGGTATTATCCTGCATCAAGTGGAGTGAACAATATTTATTCACCTCATGCCCAATAGATTTACAAAACTCACAGAACAAAGTGTGGGTCGTCGTTTGATACTTCTCTAAAGTTGGTCAGTGGGGTGGCACATGGACCTACTTTCTAGATATTTCACACTACTCCATATGTCCAGATGGAAATGGACTCGGTGCACATGTCGCCATATAGTTGGGAAGGACATGGAACTTGTCCCTGAGATGGCCCTTGGAGCAACTTGTGGTAAACCATACGTGCTCATGTGTGACTTTAGTCTTTTCCATATCTTGTAGTTGCATCTTCAGGTTGGTCAATTGCGACTGCACCTGTACCAACCTAGCAAATGTATATGCACCTCCTGGTGTAGCTTCTAAACACATCGAGATGTCAACTGTGTTTGCTTGAGTTATCACCTTCTCCTAGGTGAGAGGTACTCGAATATGGGGGAGTAACCCTGTAATAAACCACTCTCTTTGCTACACATCCTGAATTTGGAATGTCATCATATCCAATAAAATCTTGAATAACTGGGCATAATCCCACATGGTTTCTCCTTCCTTCTGATTGATTTCCTTTATCTCAGTGATACATTGAGATTATGACTTAGGCTTCTGAAATTCTCTAAGAATATCCTGCTTAATGTCTGTCATGAACCTCGCTTGTCCCAATGGTGCACTAGACTTATACTTCATGTACAACGACAAGGCTATGTCCCTGAACATGGTCTCCAGTTGTGCAATCTTTTTTGCTTCGTTTGTGATCCTCTTCACAGACCATACTTTTTCGCACGTAAACTAGTGTTGCACTGCATCATCTCTACTTTGCACTATCCATGCACCACTACTCCACACTTCATCTTTCTCACCTATATGCGTAGGATGAACCCACGCTTCCTCTTCCTTTCCTATCTGCACACCACAAATCTGTGCACGCTCTTCCTCTCCTACATGTGCACCACAAATATTCACTCTCTCTTTCTCTTTTACCTGCACACCACAAATGTGCGCTCTCTTCTCTTTTAAAGTTGCAACATATTGCAACAACCAAAGGGTTCAAAATTTGTCACCTAGGCCCTCACTACCACTACTGCCACTACTGGTATATTTTTTCCCTGCCTCTGGGCCTATCCTTGTCTCTTCTCCACTCTGGAAAAATATCCTCTCCCACACTGATCCAGGGGATCAAATTTTGCTCAAAATTCAAAGTACTCAGAATTGCTTCAAATTGAACGGGTGTGTAGGCCTCGTCGTCACTAACCCAACGCACTTCAAACGAGGTCAAACGGACATCGGATGAGTGAGATATCACATTTTGTTCGATTTGCCAAACATGCAAAAATTCGCTGACTATACAGTCCGTACAGGTAATGATGTGGCAGGGCTGCACGCTGACGTGGTAGATGATGATGTGGCAGGGCCATACGCTGACATGGTAGATGATGATGTGGCAGGTGCTGAGTGGGTAGCTGAGGGTTGACGTGGGTGAATCATCTTTCGACACGTGGCATGATTATTGACCAATAGAGTGGTGCCACATGGCCCAGACGTGGGCTGCCACGTGGCACCGTTTTGTGGTTGGTAAAATATGTCATGGAGTCCATGGGGTTTGAACCCTGGACCTGAACCCTGGACCTCCCCGCCGCATATGGCAACATCTTGGCAAAGGCCGCCCAACCGGCACGCCACCACTTGTTCCTTATTATATATATCATGTTATATCTATTTGAGTTGGGATACGTTGTACTTTGGGGCACGTCCGGGCTGGGGCTTAGCCCCAGCCCCTGGTCGCACACACATTGCCATATGACCATGAAACGGGAGCGGGTTTTAGTTTTCAAACGGTCACATGTTGATAGCCCGCCACTTGTCAAGCTCTCGTACCACCTTGTAATAGAGCCCTTAAATTGCGCTGGGACGTGGCCACATGGCCCCCCATGCGCCCAAGACCTCCGCCTTTGGGGGCTTAGTTTCGTTAACGGTGCGACAAATTCACACGTTTTGCGGGTATGGGTGGTGTGCTGGGTTTAGGCACGAAAAAATGCCTAGAGGCAAGGTTGGGACACACAGAGGTGCATTTTGGCGAACCAGAGACAACAAGCTTGAAGGGGAAACTTCCAGGAAGCCTATCTTCTTCAATTTTTGGACAAACCAGGTGCTGAAAAAGCCCAGCTAGGGGTTTTTGGACGTTCTGGAGCCATTGGAGCCATCTATTTGGCATTTTGAGCATTGTAAAGAACTTATTTTAGCACTTCGAGCAAATAATATAAAAGATCCATTGGAAGCTGGACCAGGAGATGTAGCCCAAGAGAGGGGTGAACTCCTTTATCATTTGTTGTGTTATGTGTTTACTGTTCACTGTTAATTGCTGGTTATTATTTGCATCTTGAATGTGAAAGTTTCTCTAAATTATGTGTTTCCAAATTGATCTTTTTGCCTAAGCACTCTTAATTAAAAACTTGCAAAATATTTCAAGATACAAGCCTTTTTTATTTTTAGATCAAGTTGGTATCAGAGCTTAGGTTTTTGAAGGCTTGATTATTTGCAAGTGTTTTTTTTTTATGCTCACAATGTTGAAGCTCACAAGAGGAGAAGGTCAACTTGTAGATCCAAGTTCTCAACTTTCAAGAAGAAAGACTATACTATCACCTCAAGCTTCAAGGAGGCATTCACCAAGTATGGCTCATGAAGAGAGTCATGAAAATTTTCCTTCAGAAGATGAAGATCTCAGAAAGGCTTTCATGGATATGAGATAAATGATGAAAGTCTCTATGGAAGAAAGGAATGCAAGGTTGCAAGGTGAAAGCTCCAACCCTTCAAAGGTCAAGGGAGACAGTGGTGATAAAAATCCAAAAGGAAATGGAGGGAATGGTGATACTCCACCCCCCTCACCTCCATCTTCCACTTCTTCTAC